>CM041786.1:118842921-119145391 GCA_023375725.1 Nephotettix cincticeps | reverse complement strand
CTACAGAATAACAAATAATAGAAAAAAGTTGTTACTGTATATTGCATATCGATATACAGTATACGAGAGTATTCATCCCTCCGCCATCAATATCGCTCAGCCGCAAAATCTGAATAACTTAAACTGTAGGTCTAACCTAAACAGTTGAGATCTTTACGTTTGTGATGTATGACATACTATCTCTTATATTTTCCGTACCCTCTACATTTTGTGTTCGGCAAAAGTGTGTTTGTCTACCTTTCCCTTGTTTCCTTATACAGTAATAAATAGCGTAAACACACAAAATTAATGTAAATTTAATCTAAAAGAACCCCTGAAAGTAATTAATTAAAGACACGGTGGTGAAGACATTAAAGATTATTGTGGTACGATAGGAAAAAATGTTAGTACGGCCACAGAATAGCTAGAATAAATTGTCTTTAGTCAAAACTGTTGATAAATTAAATTAGCAATGATACATGGAAATAAATTTAATACTGTATTGTGAAAATGATAACAGTGTTATAAATAAACTTTTTTTGACATGGATATGTCTTAGCTCTGGGTGGGGGGGTCTGTTGGCAATTCTTAAGATGGAAAACATGAAACTGAGTTTGTGATATATAATTGAATAAGAAGAACTGTTGAAATGAACTGAAACCATTCTCATTTGACATATCTGTGATCTAACCTATTAATCACAGGGAAGTAAATACAACAGATTTTTAACTACATGTCATTGTTGTTTTGTCCGTTTATAAAAAATGAAGAAATAAAACTTTAGCAAAAACATTTTTATCATGATTATTTTTTTTCCATGTAGCCGATTTAGAAATTTAGAGACATTGAAATAAATCATTAACAGAAAATGTAATGTCATTTTCAGAGAATGCGCTACAACACAAACTTTGTGAGTGATACCTTTTTCCATTTAGTATGAACAATTTCCATTTCGATTTTGAAAAAAAGCCCTCATTGTAACGGTGTAGGAAACTGCACTAGACTACTCCATACTAAAACAAGCGTAGAATACGCAGAAAATAGCACACAACAAAAATAAATTACAGTATATGTTGTGAATCTAAATATAATCACTCAATCATCTCTATATATAAAATTGAATGTATGTCTGTATGTATGTATGTCCTTTATGCGTTGCCAAACTACTCATCCGATCGCCATGAAATTTTAGGAAGTTGCTCTATATGTGTCCGGGAAGGTTTTAGTGAAAAAATATTTTCGAAAACCCCATAAGTTTCCATTTTATGGCGTTTTAAATTTCTAATGTCAACCTTATGGAGAGTAAGTTTGTTTACAAATTGTCTACAATGAAAACATTTGATTTCTTAGCTACAGCTGATTGGTTTACTTTCCATTAGCAATACCGTATGCTTTACTATCCAATGCCATCTGAATCATTCATTAATGTTAAACTATGAAGTAAATGTGTACTGTAAAAAATGAACAGCTTTATTCACCACGTTAATAGTTTACGGTTTTGGGGGATTATATATTTGTATTTTTATTTTATGTCTGATTAAAAGTCACGTGTTTATATGTTGGCCGAATAAAAAATAATTACAATGCTTTTACATATTACGTTTATTATAATAATCAGCTGTTGTATATCTTTCCTATAAAATTCGTAACTATTACTGTTAGGTTTAGTTTGTGTTTGGATTGGATTTGAAAATTGTGAATTAATCCACTCAGATTTATTTGTTTTATGGGAATGTCATTAATATGTCTTATCGTTTCAGTATTGTTATTCACTATGCCGCGACCCAGAATATATAACCTTTCACAAAGTTAACCTGTGTTTACTGACAGGCGTTACGAAGTTCGCCGGGTCAGCTAGTTATTCATATTTATGACTGGACATGAAATAGTATAAAAGAATTCATTTTCTAAGCATTTCAAGGAATCTCGTCCCATTGGTTAGGTATCCTACAGGATGAATGGCATTTTGAGTGACCTCACTGGAAAAATGTTTCATTTTAGACCCTTAAGAAAAATGTTAATTTTGCGACAGCATTACTAGCAACACGATAGTCGTAAACAGATGGTTGAGGTGTCAAATTTAAGGTTAAGTGGTTATCTAGTGAATTACATTATTATTTAAAACATTTGTTTAAATATAATTACCACACAATTTCACTCGATAATTAATTGACAAGTCACATCTAGTTAACAAAATAATGAGTGTAAAATAACAAGCTGTCTTATCTATTTTACGATAAAAAATATAATTCCTTAGATAATCACTTTACCTTTAATTTGACATCCCAGACATTTTTTACGACAATCTGTCAATTAATCATTAATTAGTCCGTACCGCTGTCAAGAAATAACATTGTTCTTATGGGACCAGAGTCCAAGATGGCATCGGAGATATTGCATGATCTTTATATGGCATTCAACTAATCGAAATGTAGGGACATTTCGATATGTACCCTACAATACAAGTAGATGCATACTGATCGACACGTTATTCCCATGTTATTCTTATGGGGAGCATTTTTCTGGCAGAGCAAGAAATTTGTAAAAATCCCGCCTTTATTCATTACCAATCTACTGTATGATGCTATACAACATCATTTTCATTAAAAATAAACAAATATTTCACAAAACACACACCTTTCCTAGACTCATGGTTCATAACACAAAAGTAAACAATTTGTAAAACTTCCACCCTTATTCATTACCAATCTACTGTATGATGCTATACAACATCATTTTCATTAAAAATATACACATAGACCCCACGCAGAGTAAACAAGCCTTTATTTATATCTAATCTTGCCTGATACTATACAACATCATTTTCATTAAAAATATACACATAGACCCCACGCAGAGTAAACAAGCCTTTATTTATATCACTAATCTAATCCTGATACTATACAACATCATTTTCATTAAAAATATACACATAGACCCCACGCAGAGTAAACAAGCCTTTATTTATATCTAATCTAATCCTGATACTATACAACATCATTTTCATTAAAAATATACACATAGACCCCACGCAGAGTAAACAAGCCTTTATTTATATCTAATCTAATCCTGATACTATACAACATCATTTTCATTAAAAATATACACATAGACCCCACGCAGAGTAAACAAGCCTTTATTTATATCTAATCTAATCCTGATACTATACAACATCATTTTCATTAAAAATATACACATAGACCCCACGCAGAGTAAACAAGCCTTTATTTATATCTAATCTAATCCTGATACTATACAACATCATTTTCATTAAAAATATACACATAGACCCCACGCAGAGTAAACAAGCCTTTATTTATATCTAATCTATTGCCTGATCCTTTACAACATCATTTTTATGAAAAATAAAAACCACATGACTCGTGTGCCAAGTCCCCATCGCCCTGGATCACTAGCGAATCACTGGCTGCTGACCTTTCATCGTGGTGGTATAATTTGGAGCATTACACACTGTTATCGTTCAATAAAAAATTTGTCAAACATATATCGATATCTTCCATTATTTTTTGTCTTTTCTTGTCAATTAAAATGAAACCATAATTATTATTGTTCCAACACTGATCACATGGATTACGAAATTATTTAAATGTAAAGTCATTACTAACATGATTATTGTTAATGTGTTTTAAATTTAAATCATCTTGTTTAAAAATTATAAGAAAATTTACATTGTCTGGAATATATTTATTTACTTTACTATTAGACTGAACCAAGTATAAACAGTTAATATTTCTATGTCTACCCATTGCAAAGAGCTGTGTAATATTTGGACAATTTATATCATCAAACACTACAATTGAGTGTTGTTTTACATAATTTGGTGTAATATCACATTCAGAGTAAGTGTGTAATTTCACATCTTCTTCACACAATTTAATAATTTCACTTAATATTCTATATTTTTCTTGTTCTTGAGTCTTTGATATAATGTAAATATTTCTGAATTGTAAACCATTTCTGTTGACTATTAAATTGTACATGACAACTGTTTTACCACTACCAGAACTCCCACAAACAATTGCACGAATATTATGACGAAATAGTGTTTTGTTAACCTTTTTCTCTTTGTCATGTAATACAATTTTAAACTTGTTCTTTTGTTAAACGAATGATATTTTTTATATAAGAAAAATGAAAAAGAAATCTGGTGAAGGATTGTATCTTAAGCCTTATAGAGGACGTGAACTGTTAAATACTTTAATTAATCATCTACCTTATCAATTATCCTTGCCTGGAGGGTACAGGTGGTGTGGACCTAGGAGCAATGAACGTCCAAACTTGGCTAATAATGTACCTTCAAAAAATAAACTAGACTCTTACTGTAAAGAACACGACATTTTCAATATGAATCATCCAGACATAGCTTCTAGAAACAAGGCTGACTTGAAATTGGCTGATCAAGCTTGAACTCGCGTTACTGCCAAGGATGCCAGCTTAGCTGAAAAAGCTGCCGCATATGCTGTAACTAACCTAATGAAAGCAAAAACAAAGATGGGAATGGGTTTAAAATTAAAAAAAAAATAGGGACAACTACCAACTCCTATCGCAGTTAAAACGCACGCCCCACCTTCGAGAAGTGTTCCTAAAAAACGAGCTAAAACCAATAAAACCAAGACTAAAAGAATGCGGAATAATTATTTTAGATAATGACAAAGTTAACATTGGACAGCATATCTTAAAAACAAAGACATTGTAATATATTTTGACCCGTTTGGTATACAACCTCCGAATGAGGTAATTGAGTATTTTAGGAGCAATAAAATATATTATACTACAGAACAAATACAAGATTTAGGTAGTACAATATGTGGTGATCTGTGTATATTGTTTTTGAAAAGTTTAAATTTATAATAAAAATGGAATCATTTACAATCACTTTTTCTGGTACTGAACCAGAGTTGAAATCAGTGTTCTTTCCACCAATTGAATTAAATAGTGACTATGTGATTGGACTTGACGATTTTCAGAGTTACAACTCGATATTTAACGCAAAGAAACCCAAACACATTAACATACTACAAGGTAAAGCAGATTACAACTCTAAAGGGTCTAGTTAAAATAGAAACGTTAAATCAAGCATTTAATGGTAATATTACATGTAATGGTATTGGGGGGTATCTTGCCGGATAGTCAGCAGGGCCAGGTTATAAATACTAATTTGGCAGCATAAAATTATCAAGACAAGGATTGATATAGACCATTTTATTAGAACAGGAACTTTCTAGGTACAGAGAAATAAAATTGACTGTCACGTAACTCCAAACTTAAAATGTCCTGGTGGGGGGGGAGAGGGTGATAACACAAGCGGCGGTACCACGGTAATACTTTAATTATTTCGGGCGTAAATAGGGATACTCAAGGTGGGAATGGGTGATTCCCAGCGCCCTAATGGGCAACACAGGAATACTCAAACCAAAACCTGTAGAATATATCCGAACAGATCCCAGCTCCGAGGGAGTCACAGGATTGCTCTAATATTTGGGACACAAGCAGGTCCCAGCCCAAAGGGAACACAGGACCGCTCAGGGTGAAATTTGTAAAACATACCGTAGCAGATCCCAGCTCCGAGGGAGTCACAGGATTGCTCTAATATTATAAAATTAAATGTACGATGAGCAGGTCCCAGCCCAGGAGGAAACACAGGACCGCTCAGACTAGAATTTTAAGACGTAACGGAACAGATCTCCTAGACGCAAGGTATTAACAAAAGATATAGTGAACGGGAAAACTTACACGGCGGTAGAGGATGTCCGTAGTCGTCCACGCACTGTCAGGAACTGAACTGAACTGACGCTCCCGAAGACGCGGGGGTTGACGAACTCTGACCGATGTTATCACTCGGTAGATAAGGATCGCGACTCCACTACACCTTCTCCTCCCTAAGGTGTGAAAACGTGAGAAAATCCAACACAACAAAAATCAAAATATCCGTGTCCATGCAAAATTATACCCGTGGGTATCCAAACCAAAATGCTCTTTAATCAAATGATCACTACAACACAAAATACTTTAAAGAACTGAGGTGAGAATATTTATAACAAACTCAGTTGCTCTAAAATTTCCACCCAAGTACTTGGAGTTGGAGACGTTTCTGCTGAATGTTCGCCACCACCAAAGATACATTCCGGACTTTCCCGGTATCTAAACAAAGGGGACGTAAAGTCAGCAACGTGTTTAAGATTTTGTTTAGGTGCCATAACTGGTAAACAGACGAGAAAAGGGTCCGCTCTCAAAACCGGCGATTTTGGGGACTGACCGAATGATAGCTGCCCCGGCGAGTCGAGGAGGAGTATATCAGCATCAGAATCACAGTCACTTGGAGTCACGCGAGGTTGAACCCAGGTGACGACGCGAGGGGGGGTCCTGACGGGAGCAGGCGATGGAAGTATCTCTATGGCCATCTCGAGATTACTCCATGAAGGTATTTCTGAAACAGTTCTAACAGGTATAGGGCGTCCCTCGTCCGCTACCGGTGTACCAGGCGATGCGGTTTGTATTGTGATACGAAGTGAGCGTGGACTCAGCGAGTTGAAAAGCGTCACCAACCTCTCACGCCTACGAAGGCGACATTCTCGGGTGCGGTGTGGTTTCCGCTTACCCCTCTTTCGTCTCCCAGCTCGCTTGCTCATGACACGTAAAATCTAACAATACAGAATCTTTTTTATTTAAAGATACGAAAAGGCAGTGAAGGTAAAAGTAGACCTACACGTAACGTAAACGTCAGGTAATCATCATAAACCGACAGGTGTCATGATAATAAAGACAAGAGAGAGGTATTATTGTACCTGCTTTAAAAGACAAGTTAAATAATAGGCAAGGTATTAAATCATTAATTCATAAACTAACTTATTTACAGAGTTATAAGGTACTGAAATAACAACACAGGAATAAAGTAACTGACAAACAAGAGCGATATTCAAACTGATAAGGTTGCCCAGAGTATGTTATCACACAGTGACCCATAATTGAATGTCCACTTTTACACGCAATGTTTCTTTAAGTCTTTCACATGCCAGTTACCCACTGAATTACCCTCCTCATCCTCAAGATCATACACATTAGGGCCTAAACACCTTTTTACAGTGAAAGGGCCAACAAACCTTGGAGCTAGGGAGGCGCTAAAGTGTTTTGAGGCATCAGATAATACATAATTACGCTTTAACACCTTTTCACCCACCTTAAACTGTACTGGGTGCCGCCTTAAGTCATAAGATTTTTTTTGAATCTCGGATGACTTTATAAGGTTGGCGCGTACCTCCTCGTAAGCACTCTGCAACATCTTCAATTTGTTTTTGGCAAACAATGGAAGATCATTTGTGTCACATTGTTCACCCAACTTACTCTCGTGATTCTCGTAATGGAGAGATGTGGGAAGGACGGGTTCACGACCGGATACAAGGTAACTGGGGGTGTAACCTGTGAAGGTATGGGTAGAGGTGTTCCAGGCAAAAATCAACTGCTCAATATATTCGTCCCAATGCTTATGGTTATTTTCGCAGTACCGCCTTATCATGCTTTTATTGTCCTATTTGTCCTCTCTACTGGGTTAAATTGGGAGGAGTAGGGAGGGGTGAAGGTATGATTAATGTTATATTGCTTAGCAAGACCAGTAAACAGCTGATTAATATATTGACTACCGTTATCAGTTGTCAACACCAACAGGGCTCCCCACCTGTACAAAATCAGTTTCTCAAATGCATCACCTACCGTCTGGGCGGTAGCGTTCCTTAACACTTTAAATTCAACATAATTAGAAAAATTATCCTGGAACAAAAGGAGATATTGATTACCACGAGAGGAGTATGGTAACTTACCAATGAGATCGGAGTTTACCGACTGCCAGATATCCTGCACTGGTCTAACCCTCATCAGACCACCAGGTTTCTTACTCTCGACTTTATGACGTTGACATGACGCACAGCTTTTGATGAAGTTAGATATATATTTATACATACCAGGCCAAAAATATTTAGACGAAATTCTGGCGACTGTTTTAAACCGACCCAGGTGACCTGCGGTGGGCTCGCAATGGTTCTCCTCCAGAACCCGTATGACATCACTTGGTCGTACACACATCTGCCAATCGCACAACTCCTTCCCTTTACGCCGTCGGTACTTCCTGTGAAACAAAACACCATTGTTTTCGCAATATGCCGCGTGCGCCGAAGGGTCCTCTCGCACTTCACGCATCATATCGTCGTACCAATCTGACACCTCACTAGAAGCTGCGACCGGTTGGTTTTCCGACTCAGGAATGCGAGATAAGGCGTCCGGTACGCTATTCAATGAACCTTTGTGGTATAACACCTCGAAATTATACTGCTACAGTTCAAGTGACCACCGGGCTAAGCGTCCACTCGGATTGTCGAGTTTATGAAGCCACTTTAACGCTTGACAGTCAGTATAAATAAAAAGTTTGTACCCTTCAATGTAGGGCCTAAATCTGCGAATTGCACACACAACTGCTAAACATTCTTTTTCACACGTCGAATATTTCCTCTCTAAGTCAGTTAATCCCCTACTGAAATATGCTATAACTTTGTCATTACCATCACATTTCTGACCTAGGGTACAACCGATTCCTGCATTGGAAGCGTCGCACTGTATATAGAAGGGTTGTGAGAAATCGGGGCAGGTGAGGACAGGAGCACTGGTCAACGCATTTTTGATAGCCTCAAAAGCGGATTTTTGTTCATCTGACCAAGTCCACCGCTGATTCTTACGCAGAGGGCGTGATAAAGGCTCGCTCAAGTATGTGTACCTCGTCAATAAATTTGCGATAGTAAGATGCCAAACCCAAAAATCGCCGTAACTCACGCACAGTCGTGGGGGGAGGGAAATCCACGATAGCACTCACATTTCCTTTGTCGACTCCGATACCGTCCGCACTTACATGGTGGCCTAAATACGTCATTTCAGTTCTACAAAATTTACATTTATCTAAATTAAGTGTCAGGCCCGCGGCCCTCAGACGTTCGAACACTAGGCGAAGTGCCTCTAGGTGACCTTCAAATGTCGGAGAAAAGATAATAATGTCGTCGAGATAAGGAAACACGCAATAATCTAAGTCCGGGCCAGTCACACGCTCCAATAAACGCTGGAATGTAGCGCTTGATGAATGATGCCCAAATGGGGCGACACAAAATTGAAATAACCATTTGTTTGGCACTGTGAAAGCCGTGTACTGACGACTTTCCGGTTTAAGAGGAATCTGAAAATAAGCATCTCGCAAGTCAATTGAACTGACATACGTGACAGACCGTAACTTATCTAGAATTGACGAAACATAAGGGATGGGATATGCGTCGGGGATACTCACACTGTTAACTTTTTTTAAGTTTAGCGCAAATCGCCATGCACCCGACGGTTTCTTAACCGTCACGACCGGCGAGTTCCAAGGGAAGTTAGATGATTCAATAATTCCCCTTTTTAGGAACTTATCGACCTCCTCATGTAATATTTTCAGCATTACCGGTGTACATTGGATAGTACCGTTGTTTTATTGGTGCTATATACGGTTTGATGCGAATTTCATGAGAAATTAAGTGTGTCAGGCCAGGAACGTCCTTAAAAAGCGCTAACTCGCGGGCTAAAAAATCGTTGAGTTGCCGTTTTTGTTGATCATTAAGATTCGCGGCCGCACTGACGGAGGCAATGTCCAGTTCCAAATTGACACATCTCTGTTTCACATATATGTTGACACCTAATTTAGTTAACCAATCCAAACCTAACAGAATATCAACAGTAAGGCCAGAGAGTAATTTAACGACTCCAGACGCACAGGTATTGTCAATAAACATACAAATATTGTACGTCCCAGACACAGACGCTAGCTGGCCGTCGGCAACCCTAGCAAATGAATTTGTGAAAGCCTGAAATGAGGAGGAATTTTTCTTACATAAATCGGCTACACGTTGACTAATGTACGTCTCAGCACTGCCAGTGTCCACTAAAGCGTCAAAAACGTTATCAAAAAGTTTTACCCAGAGAAACATTCGGTTATCAGTTAGAGATAAATTAGAAATTTTGCAATTTAAATATGTATTACTATCTAACTGGGGACTTGTTGGTCTGGACCCGATCATCCCCTCTACCGGGTCCGACGGTCGTTTCCCGCTGAACACTTGGGGCACGAACTGACGGTTTTGCCTTTATACCCACACATATAACAGAAAATACCTCTGGGTGCTTGGCACATCCTGTGGGTGTGGTCGGCGGCGTCGCAGTTCCAGCACTTGCCGGTGACGGTCGTACCTGGGGCCGTGGCAGGACGCTGGGCCACCGTCACTGTGGTCGGGAGTGTGGTGTTGCGCCCGCTGACTGCGATGCTGCCTGGTGTAACCTGATGTCGTATCTCGTTCCTCGGCTTACCCTGATAAGCCGTATCTGCCGAATGCGCTTGAGCTGCCTTAGGCGGGGGTTTAAACTGTTTAGACTCCTTACACAAAAGCTCATACTCTGCACCGAGCTGCATTAACTCGTGAATACTTCCGAAATCATGACGTCTGATGTACGTCTTGTAATCAGGGCGTAAATTGCGATATAAAAAGTCTAATTGTTTCGAGGCTCTAATCCCGCCATGTCTTCTTATCAACGTGCGTAACGAGATAACGTAATACGCACTGGTTCGTCCGCACCCTGGGTTCTAGCCCTAATTTCATCTTCCAAAGTGTTTTCATAATCAGGAGGCAAATAATTTTCTTTGAATGATTTCACGAAATCTGATAACTATTCCAGTCATTTTTATTGATACGATACCAAAGGACAGCTTTCCCCTTTAAGAGTTCCGGTAACGCCGGGAAAAGGTCTTTTTCATCTATCAAATAAGCAGACTTTAGTTCATCTAAGCGTTCTAAAAATGCAACCGCCCCTTTTTCCCCACCGAATTTCAAATTCCACTTTCGGATCACGTCACACGCACGGCCTACGGTAATTGTGGAACGATCTTTATCTTTGTGATATACAGGGGAGATTTGACTGTTCCCTAGTGATTCCCTATGACCATGAGGTAACACGTTCTGTTCCTCGTGGTGCTCTTTGTTAGTTTGCTTAGACCTACTTTTATAGTAATCTATCAACTTAGAACGCATTTTCCGCACATCACCGTGGGGACTTAAACCAATTTTAGAAAGTGTACTTTTTAGTTTAGGTTTTCCCATCTTTTTAATCACCTTAATGTCACAAAAATCACTTTCTGAATCACTCGACATTTTAATGCTTAATTACCGAACCGCACATAGACAAAACTTATGATTTTTCGGGCGCCGTTAGATACAATAGCCTCAAATAAAGAAACGTCCCTGTTCGCAGGAGCCACTGTAATGGTATTGGGGGGTATCTTGCCGGATAGTCAGCAGGGCCAGGTTATAAATACTAATTTGGCAGCATAAAATTATCAAGACAAGGATTGATATAGACCATTTTATTAGAACAGAAACTTTCTAGCTACAGAGAAATAAAATTGACTGTCACGTAACTTCAAACTTAAAATGTCCTGGTGGCGGGGAGAGGGTGATAACACAAGCGGCGGTACCACGTTAACACTTTAATTATTTCGGGCTTAAATAGGGATACTCAAGGTGGGAATTGGTGATTCCCAGCGCCCTAATGGGCAACACAGGAATACTCAAACCAAAACCTGTAGAATATATCCGAACAGATCCCAGCTCCGAGGGAGTCACAGGATTGCTCTAATATTTGGGACACAAGCAGGTCCCAGCCCAAAGGGAACACAGGACCGCTCAGGGTGAAATTTGTAAAACATACCGTAGCAGATCCCAGCTCCGAGGGAGTCACAGGATTGCTCTAATATTATAAAATTAAATGTACGATGAGCAGGTCCCAGCCCAGGAGGAAACACAGGACCGCTCAGACTAGAATTTTAAGACGTAACGAAACGGATCTCCTAGACGCAAGGTATGAACAAAAGATATAGTGAACGGGAAAACTTACACGGCGGTAGAGGATGTCCGTAGTCGTCCACGCACTGTCAGGAACTGAACTGAACTGACGCTCCCGAAGACGCGGAGGATGACGAACTCTGACCGATGTTATCACTCGATAGATAAGGATCGCGACTCCACTACATGCAATCATGTTTAATAAAGGTGAAATTTTAATTAATAACAAAACTAAACTAATTCATTATAAGGGAATACCTAAGCTAAGTAAACATAAAGATAAGGAATCTATTAGAATTGACGAAGGCGAAGATGTAATTTATTATGATAATAAGGAGCCTATCACGATTGAAATTCCAGAAGGAACGTATGAGGTGTCTGAATTAGCTAGAGAAATCCAAAAACATATCCCTGACTTTTTGCTTACACCCGACAACATAACAGTGAAAGCAAATTTACATAGCAAACACGTATTTGATTTCAAAAAACCTGGTCTAGGTTGTGTGTTATTGGGATTTCGGGGCTTATCAACCCATAGCATACATTCTTTCTATCCCGTTGCACCTCCTGGTTATAAGATAATAGAAGTTCCCAGAAATATTATATATTTTCCTGTAAATAAGAGGACTTTAGATGTTGTCACTATAACTTTTTCAGACCAACACGACAGACCAATAGACATTAATAATGAAGAAACTACAATTACTTTACATATAAAAAAATGTGAGAATATACAAGAATGGGTCTTCTACATTAAGTTTGCAGAACGTACGTTTCTTGCAATCTATTGAACTAAAATTTAAAAATATATATATATGGAAACAGATTTTCTCGACGTTACAGGGAAATCCCAATTCGACGATAGTATAGCCAAGATTACAAACCATGCTTATACACCCCATAACACATTGGCTATAAATTACTCTGATGAAATTTGTATATGTATAAATAACCAAGACTTGCTAACACTCCCATGTAAAAACTATCTTTATATTAAAGGTAAAATTGAAAATCATGGCTCGGGTCATTTCATAAATAACACGTTTAGTTTCTTATTCGATGAAAATCGATAGGAGGTGGCTGGTAAAGAGATTAACATTGTTAGGAATCCTGGAATTAAAAGTTTAATGAAAATATTATGCTCCTATAAAAAGGCATTGACCAATGTGGCTTTTGACACTGACGCTAACTTAAAAGAATTTCATTCAAACGGTAAATTCAGTGTATGTATTCCATTAGAGTTGTTAATGGGGGTATTTGAAGATTTTAATAAGGTTTTAGTGAATGTCAAGCAAGAGCTGGTTTTGAAATGATCTAAAAACAATAATAATTGTATTTATATGACCGACGCAGCGACTGATCCTAAACTCCAAAAATTGTTCTGTACACGATTCAGTGGGTAATGCTGCATATTATACCTTCTGATGGTGAAAAACTACAGTTACAAAAGCTGTTGCTTCAAAATAAAAATCTACAAATTGTCTTTAGAAGTTTAGAGTTACATGAATTACCATCCTTTTCTAAAACAAAGTGACAAACGTGGTCGTTAAAAACATCTACTAGTACGGAGAAGCCAAGGTATATTATATTTGGTTTCCAGACAGACAGAGACAATAAACGTCGAAAGAGATGTGATGAGTTTGATCATTGCAAGTTGAAAAACTTGAAAGTATTTCTCAACTCGGAATACTATATCCTTATAGTGATTTAAATCTAGATTTCGAAAGTGGCGATGTCTCTAAGGCATGTTAAATGTTATTAAGGTTCAAAGAAACGTATTATAATACTAATATGGATCCCATGATAAGTCGAGGTGAATTTAAAAAAAATATCCCTTAATAGTAATAGACTGTTCTAGGCAGAATGAATCTATCTAGGAAGGGGTCGTAGATATTAAGTTGGAAATTGAGACGGATGAAAATGTCAACGAAAAGACGTCAGCGTATTGCCTAATAATTCACGATAAATTATTTGAGTACAATCCTTTAACAAATGAAATAAATAAACTATAATAAAAAAATGAATATTCAAAAAGAGTTAATTAACTATGCCAATTAAATGAAATATAGAGCATTAAAACGTGGGAAATACTTAGAGACTGAGGAGCGAATAAATGTATTTCAACCATTAATAGAACCATTGCAGGAATTGGTTGGTTCTAAAAATAATGAGGTTATTTCTAAAAGACCATTACCTATTGAATTCCAACTAATGACTCCGTCTAAAATACAAACCCCGATAAAATAAATATTACCAACCCCTCTTAAATTATATTTTGGTCTATTGACAAGTGAATATTTGGGAAATTATCTCAATAAAAATAATATTACAGATTCTACTTATGGAATTAGAAGGGAGGGAAACAAGTTTTTTATTGGTGATAAATTGATAGAAATTGCAATAGTGAGTAGGTATATAAAGGCACAAAGGGTCTTTGGGAGTTGTTAACATTAAAAAAACCTGTTACATATAACGAGAGTGATCTAGAAAATTATAAAGAGATCCTTAAACTAACAAATACTCATTTGAAGGGTTATAAAGCGGGTGCTTCGTTATCAGCCAACAGACACACAAAATACACCAATATAATTAAACCTTTATTTACAAAAACAGTGGGAGTGGGTTAAGACATGTTACAGGTAATAAAATAAACTATATTTATTACGAAAATGTTAATGAGATTGTAGATAGGTTAAGACTACTTTGGTTATCTGAACAAGCTGGAAACACAGGGGTAGATAATGAGATTGATTCAATATTAGAGGAGCTTCGAGAAAGTGGAATAATATTTTAAATAAAAAGAAATGTTTATAGACAAGTTTTATCGAGTGTATAACCCTTATGAAACATATACACCTCAGACAAGAGAGTCAAAGGGTGAATTCTTAGAGTTAAACGATAATGTTTGGGATGCTAAACAACATAAAATTATTAATGTAAGCAGGGCAGAGAAAAATAATGAGGTACCTGTGTTGGAACAGACACTGACACAACAGGGAGATTTGTTTGTTCTGGGTGAAAATAAATTTGATTATATGCAATCAGAAGGTAACAGTTGGAATGGAAAAAACGTAAAATTAAACATTTTGAAAAAGGAGAGGACGTCTCTGATGCCGTTACTTTAGAACCAATACTTGTTAGAGATGGCGATGAGTTTGTGCAAAATAATAAAAAATATAAATTTATGGAACCAAAAGACAGTAAATGGAATGCTAATTTGACACGAATCGTACAAGAGGGTCAATGATGATAATGACTGTCCAACTATGCATCAAGTCTAATACAGAGATAAGACATGTGCATTTAATGCTTTAAATGCTCGTATTACAAATGTATTTTGTGCTCGTGATAATCACGATGTCGTAATTCAAGATCAGGTTATATGCTATGATAGGAAGAATAAAAACTTTGACGCAAAAAATGAGTCAATATCTAACGTTAAAAATGGAGTTTTACCGTCTGATTGTGTAACACTGTCTCAAGCTGTTACTCTTGATGAAAAGGGTGTTTTTAAATGCGGTGATTTAAATTTTCCTAAATTATTCATTGCGGATCCTACAATATACTCTAGTGGTTTCAGAACATTAGATGGTAGCCCTTACTTACCAAATAATGGTGTGTATATTAGGCAGGACGATGTAATAATAGTTAGTGCATCTGGTAGTGAAATAAAAACCATAAATAGTGATTTGAATATTAAAGTAAATAAAAAATGAGAGAAATTGCATACGAAATGCATAAGCCTGCCCGAAAAAACTTTCCAAGGAGGCATTTCAAATTAATCGGTATAAATGAAACTGTACAGATTGATTTAATCGATATGCAGTCTTACTCGAGGCAAAACTCTGGATACAATTATATTTTAATTTTAATAGATACCTTTTCAAAGAAAGCGTATGCAGCACCTGTTAAGAAAAAGACTGGACCTATGGTAACGGAAGCGATAAAATCTATCCTTCCTGCTGGTGTAAAGAATATTCAGTCAGATAATGGTAAAGAATTTTTCAATAAACATTTTCAAAGCCTAATGAAAGAGTTAAATATTAATCACTATCATACTTTTTCAAGTACGAAAGCTTCTATCGCAGAACGTTTTATTCGGACAATTAAACATTGGTTATTTAGAAAGTTTTCCGCTCAAGGAAGCTACAAATGGTTGAACATTTTTCCGAACTTAATTGCAGAATATAATAATCGACTGCATAGAACAATAAATGGTATGAAACCAAACTCTGTGAATGAAAAGAACTCAAAGGAAATACATAGGAGGTTGAGTCAATTGTATAAAAATAAATTTGACAAAAGCAAAATTTAAAATAGGAGACGTTGATAGGATATCTAAATATAAACATGTATTCAGTAAATTTTATACACCTAATTGGACGGGTGAGTTGTTTACAATAGCAGAAGTAAATACACCCGTCGCAGCAGATCTGCGTACTCAGCGAATTTCCAAATCAATAACATAATAATAATAAATGACAAATTTTATAAAAATCTGTCAATAAACATGAGAATTATTTGCCTATTCTCCATAACATTGACATGGGAAAAGAGTATGCAGGTTTGCTGCCATGATAAACACATAAACTATGATTTTTAAGCATAAATGGATAGACCTCAACCACATGAAGCTAAATATCAAGTTTTATCCAAAAATATTGATTAATATAGGAAATATTAATTTTTCCCTATCCTCCATAAGATTAACATTGGAGCCCCTCAATACAACATACTGTGTTTAGATTTTTTAATATCTCATTAACCGTTGGAGATAAAGAAAAACTTTAAGGAACTTAATTGTGTAGTTTTTTAAGCTGATTCCAATGGTGAAATATAAAATTAGAAATTTTTAAAAATTACATGTGAAAAACGCAAAAAACCCCATTTTGGGGTACAAAACCCCCCCAAACTACCCGTTCCCATTGACCGATATGTCTGGTTTACGAACTCGTCCGAGCATTTGTAGAAATACACGTCTCTACCAAATTTGGTCTTGATCGGACCATTTTTACGAGAGTTATCGTGTTCACAGACACACACACACACACATATATATACGAGTTTATATACTCGTAGTATATATATATACTCGTATATATATATATAAATTTTAACGACTATTGTTTTTGGACTCTGGGCACCTAAAGAAGAAAAAATAACATGGTCCCGGGCTTAAGTCTCGCCATGAGACCTACGGTAATAGCTTCTTCCCTATGGGAAATTCGCTAAAAAGACAAGACCTATTACTTATATATTAAAAGATAATAGAGGTAATATAATAAGAGGTGGATTTTATAAGGAAGAATTGTTAAAGACAAAATATAAGAACATGTATTTAGTAGAGAAGGTAATTAAACGTAGTGGAGATCGTCATTACGTTAAATAGTTTGGATTTCCAAGCAGATCATGGATTAACAAGACTGATATCATAAGCTAGTTTCTCTGTGTGGTAGCGCAAAAAAAAATTTTTAACCATTTATATCTGAACATAAACAGACTTGCTGCCATAATGCCCTATGGGTCTCAAGTGAAATATGGCTGGTGCAAGACATGTGTGTGTGTGATAAGGACACACGCGGCGGGGGACTAGGACGTACATTGTACACAAGGCGAGATATGCGACTTGGCGCGGACGGTATGTGTTCTGTGCACGCGGCGCGCAGGACATTGGGTAAGCACGGTACACGGTGGTATGTACGGTGTCTGAGGGTCTCTGTAAGGTATGTGATGTGTTAAATTGTTTATTAAAATAATGTTGTATAGTATCAGGTAGGTAGTAGATTTGATATGAATAAAGGTTTGGGGATTTTTCAAAAATTGTTTGCTATGTCCAAAAATGCTCCCAAAATGATTTTGAGCTTAAAACGGGGTTTTTCTATTATAATGGGAAAAATTAGCTGATTTTATGTTAAAAATGATGTTTTATCAATGTTTAATCGAGAATAATATATAATGTGTGAAAAATGTGCCAATTTTGGCCTTAAAATGCTATATTTCAATAATTAAATATGGTGAAAATGCCGATTCTGGCTTATAACCGGCATACTGCATCTACTTGTGTGTGTGTGTGTATGTGTTTGTAAGTGTGTGTGTGTGTGTGTGTGTGTGTGTGTGTGTGTGTGTGTGTGTGTGTGTGTGTCTGTCAACACGATAACTGTCATAAAAATGGTCCGATCGAGACCAAATTTGGTAAAAATGTGTATTCCTATGTTTGCTCGGACAAGTTCGTAATCCAGACATATTGGTCAATCAGAAGGGGTAGTTTGGGGGGGTTTTGTACCCCAAAAATGTTTTTATGCATTTTTACTATGTATTTTTAAAAATTTCAAATTGTATCTTTCACCATTAGAATGAGCATAAAAACTACAGAGTTAAGTCTCTTACAGTTTTTCTCTATCTGCAACGGTTACCGAGCTATTAAAAAATCTAAAGACAGTACGTTGTATTGTGGGGCTCCAATATTAATCTTATGGAGGATAAGGAAAAACAAATATTTTCCATATCAATCAATATTTTTGGATTAAACTTGATATTCACCTTCATGTTGTTGATATCCACCCGTTTAAGCTTAAAAATCATAGTTTATGTGTTTATCATGGCAGCAAACATGCATACTCTTTTCCCATGATAATCATATAGGGAATAGGCAAACTCCTTTATTTATGGAGAGATGTTTATGAAAGCTGGTATTAATGTTAAAAATAAAAATTGTTTATAGTAGAAATGCCTACTTTCAGTGTTCTTCACAGCAGTAAACCTGCATACTCTTTTCCCATGTTAATCATATAGAGTTTGGGTGAACTCCTTTATTAGTGGACTCTTGTTGATGAATCTTGATAAAAATGGTCATAATATAATTTGTTTACGCTAGAAACACCTACTTTCAGCGTTCCTTACAGCAGCAAACCTGCATACTCTTTTCCATGTTAATCTTATGGAGAATAGGCAAATTAGTCTCATGTTTATGGACAGATTTCTATAAAACTTGTCATATATTATTATTATTATATTATTGAGATGGAAATTCGCTGAGTACGCAGGTCTGCTGCGACGGGGGTATATTTATTCGCACCATAAATCATTTGCAATTTCCAATTGCTTAATTGATTAATGCATAGTTTGTATTGTAATTTTTGAGGACTAATCGAGAATAATATAGGGTTTGTTAATGATTTATAGATTAATAAGCTTTAACCCTTTTACTTTTGTAAATTATGTGATGATTTATTTGCTTTAGATAGCCGATGCCTTAAGTTTTGCCTAAAGTTTTAAGACTTTTCTATACCGCATGTTCACATTATTAAGTTACAAAGTTAGGCCTATTAGTTTTTTACATTTCACTCACCACACCATTCTTCATGTTCGATTCTTCAATAGTCACAATATTATCAGAGTCTTATATTTCTTGATCAATACAATTTTACATCGTTTTTACAGAATTATGACATTACATTAAAAATTGATTAAGAACCTGATAAAAATGAAAGTTTAAAAATGGTAAAGAAAGAAAAACTGGACTGGTTGCTATGTCAACCAAAAGAAAAACAAATCAGATAAACAAAACATAATTAATATTGAAATCATATGATGATATTTGAAATAAATTAATTATATGGAAAAACAAAGAGAAAGTTAAAGAAATCATATAAGAGGAACTTGGAATTGATTGGGAAATGTAACATATAATAATTAATAAGCGTGATGGTCAAGCTCATGAGTCTTACTTTACTTTAAACGCAACATAACCGGCCCCTTTGAAGTGTCATCACTTCAACAACTTCACTGGGTTGGTAGTGGAAATAGTTTGATAGCTGGCCGTGTTAATGTTCCTGTTGCAGTCTTTATCTTCACTACACGTGTTGTTCCATCAGATCCAGGATAAACTTCAACAACACGCGCAAGAGGCCAATTTAATGGGCTAGTTTGAGTTTGTAAAAGTACAAGGTCACCGATTTTTAAATTGCCTGTGTTTGTTGTCCATTTAGTTCTCTGTTGTAACGTATGCAAATATTCAAGGCTCCATCTTTTCCAAATACGCTGAAAGAACTGCTGAGCCAGTTGCCAGTGTTTTAAGCGATTTGTTGGAATCTCGGTAAAATCTTGTTCTGGAATGGACACTAGCGGCGCACCAATTAGAAAATGTCCTGGTGTTAATGGAGAAAAGTCAGAAGGATCGTGTGACAACGGAGTCAGAGGTCTTGAGTTCAGCATAGCTTCAATTCTGATTGTCAAAGTAGTAAATTCTGGGAGGGACAAAATTGACTTTCCCAATACCCGACTTAGGTGATGTTTTGAACTTTTGATCGCGCTTTCCCAAAGTCCACCTTGGTGTGGAGAAGCGGGTGGATTGAAATGGAATTTTATTCCTTGAGCATTAAAGAAATGTTGAATTTGGTTCTGCGAGTCATTGTTGTGAATAGTTGATTTAACTATCTTACGTAGCGTTGAGTTTGCACCAATAAAATTTGTGCCGCAGTCTGAGTATATATCGGAACATAGTCCACGTCGTGATGTAAAACGCATAAGAGCAGCGATGAAGGCTTCAGTTGATAAATCCGTTACTACTTCAATATGTACGGCTTTGGTTACCATGCATATAAATATACAGATATACACCTTGATTAAACGAAGGAAACGCAAATGTGCTACTTTAACGTCATATGGTCCACCAAAATCGATTCCTGTTGACATGAATGGTCGAGCAGGATTCACTCTACATGCAGTAGTTCACCCATTAATGGGGCGGAGTTTTCGGACGATGTTTAAAGCATGTTAGACATTTGTAAATTCGAGAACGGATTACACTTCTTGCTGAAAGTATCCAGACATGTTTCGAGAGCAATGATTGAACTAACTGTGGCCCTGCATGAAGATATTTTATGTGGTAATGATCAATTAATAAATCGACAGTATGATGACGCTTAGGTAGTAAGATAGGATGTCTTGTGTCATATGACAACGATGAATGCTTCAATCGTCCACCAACACGGATTAGATTGTTGAAATCGAGAAAGGGATTGAGGCGTTGAATAGACGTTGAGCAATCTTCTTGTTTGAGCAACAAAGTATACTCCTTTGAAAGATGAACGTTGTACTAAAGAAAAAATTTTCAATTGAGATTCTTGAAGTTCTTGAATAGAGAGATTTCCAAAACGGTGAGGAGACTTACAACAGTTATGAATGAATCGTAATACGTAAGACATAACACGTTGTAACTTAGTCCAAGAGGAAAATTTTGTTAATAAGGACCATTCTTCTTGTGGACAGGTAACCAAGATAGGAAGTGGAGTTTCTTTAATTTCATGTGAAGAATCTAGATCGATGGGATTAAAATTTGGATTTTGGCCAATCGGAAGGTGGCAATGCAAGCCATGACGGACCGTTCCACCAGAGAGGGTGATTTAATAACTGTGACATTACAAGTCCTCGCGAAGCACAGTCGGCAGGATTGTCTTTCGATGAAATGTGTCTCCAAGATTCGATTGGTACTATCTCTTGAGTTTGTGAAACACGATTAGCGATAAATGTTTTTAGTCTATATGGCGGAGTTTGAAGCCATGTCAAAGTTATGGTTGAGTCTGACCATAAATAAATGTTATCGAAAGAAAACTTGTTAGAAAATATAGATTTGCAATGGGAAACCATTTGTGCCAGTAGATGCGCTGCACATAGTTCTAACCTTGGTATTGTAACACGTTTAAGTGGCGCTACACGACTTTTGGCCATTAGGAGTTTTATAGAAACATTTTGTTTGAGGGATAGACATCTTAAATAGATCACTGCAGCATATCCTCGTTCGGAAGCGTCGCAAAATCCATGAAGTTCTATATTGCATGAAGATGAAAATCCAAAAGATCGAGGGATTGTAATGTTTGACAACAATTTAATATTGTCACAAAAAGAGTTCCACTGTGAACTTAAGTCAGAAGGTAATGTAGTATCCCAGGATAATCCTTTAGTCCAGAGCAATTGCATAAAACATTTTGCAAGCATAATAAATGGCACTAAAAATCCACAGGGATCATAAATCTGGGCAATTGTACTGAGAACAGAGCGTTTAGTGGAAGGTTTGTTTGTAGCAGGAGTTTTGACATTATATGAAAATGCATCGGTGGTAGGAGACCATTGAAGACCTAACACTTTGAATTGTGGAGTTTCAGAGTTATCGAGAAATTTTGGAGTTTCCAAATGAGTTTCAGGTATATTAGACAATATTTTAGGTGAGTTTGACACCCATTTTCGTAGTTCAAAGCAACCTTTAGATAATAAAGTGACAAGATTTTGTTGTAACATTATAGCTTCTGATTCAGTATCAGCACCCGTTATGATGTCATCAACGTATGTGTTATTCCGTAGAACATGAGCGGCATCTGGAAATGACTGACCTTCGTCGTCGGCTAACTGATGTAATGTTTTAATAGCAAGATACGGAGAGCTGTTCATACCATAAGTAACGGTGTTAAGCTTGTAAGTAGAAATGGGTTCATGAGATTGTGTTCTCCACAGTATTAATTGAAAATCCCTATCATCAGGATGAATCACAATTTGACGGTACATCTGACGAATATCACAACAAAACACATAGTTGTATTTGCGAAATTGTAACAATAAATCACAAATGTTGTTTTGAAGTTTAGGACCTGTCAATAAAATTTTGTTTAAGCAGAGCCCTGAACTCGTTTTACAACTCGCATCGAAAACAGTCCTGAGTTTAGTCGTACTACTGCTTTCTTTGAGTACAGCATGATGCGGAAGAAAGTAGTGTGGTTGGCTAAGATTTATGTCATTGCATTCGGACATGTGACCTAAAGAAATATACTCATCCATGAAATCATGATACAATTCTGAGAAACGCAGATTAGAAGTGAATTTACGTTCCATTGCAGATAGACGCATCTGAGCAGAAGTTTTTGAATCACCAAGGACAGTGGTTGGTTCCCTAAATGGAAGACGCACTATGTATCGTCCATCAGTATCACGAGTATGGGTTTTACTAAAATGCTGATCACAAAGCTCTTCGTGAGTTTTAGAGGATCGCACAGGGGGTTCTTCTTGAAGCCAAAATCTTTGTATTGAGTTATGAAGATCTGCTTCACTTATCGAGTGTAAAAAAACATTGAGTGTAGTTGAAGGAATGGAACTAGATTGCTTATATTGAGTTGATATGCAGGGAGCCGTGCCTATCAGAACATATCCGAGATGCGTTCCTAAGACATGTGGTTTATTGTGACCAAGAGAAAACTTCTCATTAGTGAGTAGTTGAGGAAATAGAGAGGCACCAATGACCACATCAATGCGGCTAGGTATATGGAAGGTTGGGTCAGCAAGAGTATAGGATTTCATTTGTTTTAACAAATCATTAGACAAAGGTGCGCGAGGGAGATCAACTGTTAACTTGTCAAGAATCAATGCAGGTTCATTAGAAGCAATATACTGTCCAGATAATGTTTTGAAATCTACCACGATTTGTCCTTTGTTTTTTGATACTTGTTGGTCTATGCCAGAGATTTGAATACTAGATTTCTGACGCTGAATATTGAGGATGTTAGCAGCGTATTCACTTATAAGATTACACATGCTTCCAGAATCAAGAAGCGCACGGAAAACATGTGAAATTCCTTCTGGAGAACATAGTTGCACTAATGCAGTACCAAGTAATACAGTTGTCCTGTGGTGGTTAGATGAAGAAGTACTATTTTGAGAGCTCAATACTGGAATGATTGAATCAGATTTCCTACTAGAGTTATTTTCAGAGATTTTCCTAGAAATTAAAGAGTTAGAAATTATGTGATTATTACCACTTGAATGAGGGTTTCTTTCATCAAAATGCAATAAAGTATGATGTCGTTTGTTACACATTTTACAACTGTATTGAGATTGACATGATTTAGTATCATGTGATCCTAGGCAAGAAACGCATTTTCTATTTTGTTTCACTAACTGAAAACGTTCTTGGGGTGTTTTTGCTTTGAAGTTGTTACAAGTATAAATCTTATGAGAGTTTTGGTTACATATGAAGCATGGTACTTTTGTTTCCATGGTATTTTTAGTACTAGGAATAGGTAGAGTGGATGTTACCATTGTAATAGGTTTCTTTGGAAAGGAATTAGGATTACTAACTGTAGGTTTAGCGGACCGAAATGTTTGCTTTTGAGTAATATTAGATATTGTAGCATCTTCTAGGTTCGTACATACAGTAGTCAAAAAGTCAATGATTTCCTTAGTAGAAGGCAAGGTATGTTTAGTTACGTTACCAGAAGTCGAACGGAAAGACTCTAACCGAGTGCGGAGATCCACGTCCATTTTGCGTAGTAGAGTTGCTACCATTAGAGAGTCTGATTTTGATATATCACATTTCAGAGCGACCAAAGCTTGAGTATTTTCGTTAAATGTATTCACAAATTGACGAATACCCGGAATGTGGGAACTACTTATTTGAGGTAGATCTAACAAGTTATTTAGATGGACGAGCTGTAAGCGACGGTCATTGTGATATCTGTCTTGTAGGATATTGTATGCAACCGTGTAATTAGGAGCTGTTATGGTGAGGCTTCGGATTAGGTTCAACGGTTCTCTATCTAAGGCGCTTAAGAGGTACTGGAATTTCATCACATCGGAAAGTGAATCATTGTGATGAATCGTAGCATCAAAGAGGTTTATAAAGGAAGTCCAAGCAGTCAATTCACCAGAAAACTTAGGAAGTTCAAGTTTAGGTAACCGGACATTAGATTGAGACAAGGATAAAGATCCGTTATTTACGCTAGTTAATTCATTGTCGATTTGAGGTTCTTTGTTGGGGATCATAGATTCGATATGACTCGAAATTTGAATGAAGAGATCGTTAATCTCATCTTGGTCACGAGATACGGAATCGATCACATCATCTTCTCCCGAAACTGTTAAAACACGCTGTACGTTTGACTCGAAATCATCCCGCTTCTTCTGCAGCTCAGCTAAATATCCATTTAACGTTTTAACTTGGACAATGGATAATGGTTCAGTTTGGGCAAATAACTTATCGACAATCAACTTAATACTAGACAACCTGTTCTTAGTTATATCAGTAAGTCTTTGATAGGTTTCAAACTTGAAGTCAACAAACAACCTTTGGAGGAGCCATAATTGTTAAATTGACTTAGCAGTGAAATAAATGTTCAATCTACAATCCAGTATACAGTTTATTATTTTCTCGTGCATTTATTATTGAAAACAACATGAGCTGACGAGACACGTTACATAAGAGAAGAGATATCATATAAAATAAGAAAGGTAAGGAAAATAAAAACAGTAAAAAGAATCAAATTGAGAGAAAAATAAAAAAAATAGACAGGGACAGTAGATAAGGGGTTATATAGGGGATTAAGGGTATTATTGTGAAAACAAAGGGTCGATAATTAGTGAACTATTAGGTCCATGTCGCTTAAATCCAAATCCGGATCGTTTAAGGACCAATGTTGGGGGCGGAATAAAGAAATTTAAAACATAGCATAAATTCGAAGGACCAATATACAGAAAAAAAGAGGGTTGGATACAAAATATACTTTGTTTTTTTTTTTTTTTACAAAATATCAGGTTCTTACAAATATGAGATTAAACACAAAAAAATGTTCACATTATTAAGTTACAAAGTTAGGCCTATTAGTTTTTTACATTTCACTCACCACACCATTCTTCATGTTCGATTCTTCAATAGTCACAATATTATCAGAGTCTTATATTTCTTGATCAATACAATTTTACATCGTTTTTACAGAATTATGACATTACATTAAAAATTGATTAACCCTCCAACGGTTCACTATTTGACCCCTTGAGGTTCACCTCATTTTGGCGCTTTTGCAGGCTTTTACTAAAAATTCCACATAAAATAGTAAAAATATAGTAACTATAACATATTATACACCATTTTAATCTACATTAAATTATCTATAAGATAAAAGTGACATGTTTTATTTTTATCTTGGTTTTGATGGGTGTATCCAATTTTAATTGATAAAAAAAATTTTTCAAAAGATTTTTCTAAGTTTGCTCTCCCACAAAACACAGAAAATAAATACCAGTCAAAAATTGAAGATAGCCAAGTTTTTAAAAATTTATTTAGTAAAATAAAAATATATAGTTTTATACACATAAGTCACTACTATCAATTTTAAAATGGTGAAATTAACATCAGAACACCAAACAAACGCGACGAGAACGTGTAACACCACCATTGTAAACAAAGCGACATAACCGCGCAACTGAAGACCGATGTTTTAACTAACATAGAATTCTGACGCATAGAGTAAGCAAAACGAAACATACCTCGGCGGAAAGCGTATGATCTGTAGAAAATAACGATACTATATTCAATGTAGTTTTAACCGAAAATGTATTCACACCATTGCTTTTTGTAAAAGCTTACCTACCGTCGATTGATCGACGGTGAACCTTCGACGACCGGCGGTGGCGTCGATGAATCGACGGTAAAACCGTTGGAGGGTTAAGAACCTGATAAAAAATGAAAGTTTAAAAATGGTAAAGAAAGAAAAACTGAACTAGTTGCTATGTCAACCAAAAGAAAAACAAATCAGATAAACAAAACATAATTAATATTGAAATCATATGATGATATTTGAAATAAATTAATTATATGGAAAAACAAAGAGAAAGTTAAGGAAATCATATAAGAGGAACTTGGAATTGATTGGGAAATGTAACATATAATAATTAATAAGCGTGATGGTCAAGCTCATGAGTCTTACTTTACTTTAAACGCAACATAATATATATATATATATATATATATGTGTGTGTCTGTTAGCACGATAACTCTCGTAAAAATTATTTATGGTTTAAATTACTACTTTCAGTGTTCCTCACAGCTGCTAACCTGCACACTCTTTCCCATGTTAATCTTATGGAGAATAGGCAAATAATTCTCATGTTTATGAACAGATTTTTATAAAACTTGTCATATTTTATTATTATTATTGATTTGGAAATTCGCTGAGTACGCAGGTCTGCTGCGACGGGGGTATTTATTACCTGATCAGTATTTAAAATTGAGAATGTAGCTTGTAAAATTATCTTTATGCAGGCCTACAATACAGTACTTCAGGGTATACACGAGTAAATAAAGTTGTTTTACACTTAACAAATATTGTATTTTTTAATTGTTTTCATAAATCCCTTATTCTAAGTAGACATTCCGTGTTAACCGAGAATTTGGTTATCCGAGGTTGCTGTGGTCCATATTAACTCGGTTAAACGAGACTCTACTGTATATATATATAATTTTAAGAAATTCCAACTAATTTTAAGAAATTCAGAATTGGCACACCAGTTGGTTCTAAAATCAAAATTTCCATCTGGTTTAAATTTAAGATAATTTGATAAAGAACGATTCAACTCAATTGAAAATAACATTTAAAAATTACATGTATAAACCTCTATATTTATTTTAAAATGTAACCAAATCATATGTTCTATATTTAAATTTATTGTTAAGACAATCAATCACCTGTTTAATTATTTAGTCTCTGTTTATTAGCGAATTTCCCATAGGGAAGAAAATGAATGAAAAAAATTATTGATTAACATTGGAGCCCCACAATACAACGTACTGTGTTTAGATTTTTTAATATCTCGGTAACCGTTGGAGATAGAGAAAAACTTTAAGGAATTAAATTGTGTAGTTTTTAAGCTGATTCTAATGGTGAAATATAAAATTAGAAATTTTTAGCGAATTTCCCATAGAGAAGAAGCTATTACCGTAGGTCTGACAATCTGACAATCCCTGGCCCAGGACTATCAATTCCTGGGCCAGGGATTGTCATAAGAAAAGATGGGCTGAACTTTCCCTGCATAGAGTTAGTAAGCTCAATCTTTGTTCTCCCTCTCGTCAAGTTGCAAAGAGGTTCCTGAAACTTGGCAGGAAGGATGCCAAACTTGTCACAGGTATCGTCACTGGTCACGGTAATCTGAGGAAGCACCAACTGCGTATGGGGGTCTTCAACGGCGACCCCCTGTGTAGGAAATGTTATCTGCAGAAGGAAACTGCAGATCATCTACTCTTTGATTGCGCGGAGCTGGCAGAGGTAAGGTCCTCCACTCTGGGCAACTTGGTAAGGGGTAGTTTTCTGCCTCCTGACGAGCTCGTTGACAGGATGCTGCAGTTTTACAGATCTCTTCATCTAGAAGATTCCTGATTCTCCAGGAAAGAGAATTTTAGGGGTGCGCAAAAAGCTGCAACGGCTGAAGCGCCTTGGGAAATCCGCCCCTTCGAATGATGAATGATGATGACCGTAGGTCTCATGGTGAGACTTAAGCCCGGGACCATGTTATTTTTTCTTCTTTAGGTGCCCAGAGCCCAAAAACAATAGTCGTTAAAATTTATATATATATATATATATATATATATATATATATATATATGTGTGTCTGTGAACACGATAACTCTCGTAAAAATGGTCCAATCAAGACCAAATTTGGTAGAGACGTGTATTCCTACAAGTGCTCGGACGAGTTCGTAAACCAGACATATCGGTCAATGGGAACGGGTAGTTTGGGGGGTTTTGTACCCCAAAATGGGGTTTTTTGCGTTTTTCACATGTAATTTTTAAAAATTTCTAATTTTATATTTCACCATTAGAATCAGCTTAAAAAACTACACAGTTAAGTTCCTTAAAGTTTTTCTCTATCTCCAATGGTTACCGAGATATTAAAAAATCTAAACACAGTACGTTGTATCGTGGGGCTCCAATGTTAATCTTATGGAGGATAGGGAAAAATTAATATTTCCCATATTAATGAATATTTTTGGATAAAACTTGATATTTAGCTTCATGTGGTTGAGATCTATCCATTTATGCTTAAAAATCATAGTTTATGTGTTTATCATGGCAGCAAACCTGCATACTCTTTTCCCATAATAATCATATAGGGAATAGGCAAACTACTTTATTTATGGACAGATGTTGATGAAAGTTGGTATAAATGTTAAGATAAAAATTATTTATGGTAGAAATGCCTAATTTCAGTGTTCCTCACAGCAGCAAACCTGCACACTCTTTGCCATGTTAATCTTATGGAGAATAGGCAAATAATTCTCATGTTTATGGACTGATTTTTTTAAAACTTGTCATACATTATTTTTATATTATTGATTTGGAAATTCGCTGAGTACGCAGGTCTGCTGCGACGGGGGTATTTTATTTAGAAGTGTTAAAAAGATTGCGTAACAGTGTTCGACGCAAAAGACCTGATTTTTGGCAGACAGGGGACTGGTTTTTCCACCATGACAATGCACCTGCTCACGCAGAAATCTCAGGGCAGCAATTTTTGGCTAAAAATGGCATGACCCCATTGCTTCACCCCCCATTGCTTTCTGGCGGTTTCAGCCAAAAATAAAATTTCGCTACATGTTTAAAAAACAGCTGTGTATATAACTCGTACCTTAAGCATACCTAACAACCACAACAACAAAATATTATTAAATAAAACCTGCAATTAATCGAAAATAAAACAAGAGGACTACATATAGCGGTCTTTCATGCATATGGAGGTGGCGGCTATATTTAGATTTTAGTGTTTCTCATATAATTCATAGTAATATGAACTGAAGTTCCAATCAATAACCACATCCCTATCCCCATCTCATCATTGGGTGTCATACCTATTGGCAGAAGAAGTGTCAGCACCTCGTTCGTTTCCCGCCAGATCAATGAGCGAGAACTTGCCATGGATGCGGTGCATGCCAGGTGGCCGAAGCAGTATCTGGAACACAGCGTGAGACCGAGACGAATTGGAGTTGGCCGATGTCTGTCCAGAAGTCCTGCAAAAACCAATGTAAAATGTACAGTTGATATGTAAAGGTGTGTCATAAGTCAGTAAGAGGATAGTATAGCCTACCATCTGTCACTGACTATGAATTGATTTAGACTGCCAATTACGAAACATAGAGCAAAAGATTATGATAATTTTCTAACTTAAAAAAATATAACTACTAAATTTACATATTACTTAACACGTTTGCTGCGGTGCCCGAAACCCCAGTTACTTGCGCGGTGCGGCCAGTGTAGTTTAAAATTAACCAATTGGAAAATTCCAGGTGACCCATGCAGAAATAGATCGTGCCTTATAACAAAGCTGATGATCATTTTAGTGGCAAGCTTCAAAAGTAGTTTACTCAGAGTGCAAAAAGGTGGCTGATCTAGTTATCTTATACTGCTCAATGGTCTTTCATAAATTATTTTAGGTATAAATTTTATTAAATTCACATAATTCTTTGTATCTCTATTCCACCAATAGCAATATCTTTGGAATATAGCACACTGAAAGTAAATAAATAGTACTTTTTTTTGTTTAAGTAAAATAAATAATTTTACTGGACTACTGAACAATTAGAGGCGGTTCATGAGCTCCGGTTTTCGTAGCCCGGGCTAATCGTAGTTCTCGGCCAAATTTAATCGAGGACTAAAAAATGGGTTCACGAGACAGAGATTAAAGTGCAGTTAGACAAGAACAAGCTTAGCCGAGACCGACGCTAATCCTAGGTTTGCAGCGGGGAATTGCAGGGAATTTTTGCTGGGAAGTTTAACAAGGCAACGCTATACCTACCCAGCCAATCCTTGCTTTCGCGAAATGCCCCAAGACTAAAACAATGGGATGGTGTAGCGGGGTGGGATTTACAACCCTGATGTCTTTATCATCCCCATCCACAGTTTCTCAGTTTGGCTGGTAAACTAGTTGAGGGTGGATCAGTGGATGCTAGTTTGCGTTGATCGACGACGAATTTCTTTTTCTTTTCACAATTTGTCTAGTTCTTTGTATCAAAAGTATAATATAGTGTAGTGTACTGTAATACCTAAAACAAAAATTGCCACTTGTATTGTTTCGAAGATGTCTGGAGAAATGAAAGACAAAAACCACGTTAACTTTACTAAAGAAGAATTGAACTTAGTGAGAAATTTGGTACTGCAACGGCCTATCATTGAGAGAAAATGCATGACCAAAAAGGAATCATTGAGGAAGACTGCCTGGGTAGAAATTCCTTCAATAGTGCAGGACTAAATATTCCAGTTGAAAGGTGCCTGGAAGGGGGTAAAAAAAGATTTTAAAAAATCAAAAAAAACTGCAGAGAAAAGGAGTCTTTTATAAACTGGAGGAGGTCCGCACCACCAGCAGGAGGAGAACCCGACAAGAAAGACCGGGAGATGGATGAACTGTTTTCGGATCAAATTCAAGGTTTGCCACTGCTGCTCCTAGCACGTCAATTGAAAAGAATCCTTTTCGACATCGATATTCTTCTTTGTCTGGTGTTGGAGGGCAAACAATTGGAATGAGGGTGTCATCAACACATTTTAAAACATTAGTGAATTATCAAAAAAGCTATCTTTGGTTCTAGTAGCGTAATCATCAGATGGAAATTTGATGTATTCCGCTTTAAGTTGCAAACAAACGTCCAACGCTACTTTATAAACTATCTGACGTGCTGCAGACTCAGAAACGTCTAATAAATCACCTGTTTCTATATAAAATGTGCTATCAGCAAAATAGCCTAAGTGCAATTAACACCTTTTTCCAAACTGGAATACTGTGATGGGCTCTGTCATCATCTTTACCAAGCCTTGGAGTTAATGAGTCAATTAATTAATTCACGGCCACTTTCAAAAATCAAAATCTGTATTTGAACTTGGCGTCATTTAAATCATTAATCGGATTGTAATCGTGGTAGCGAGCTGGCTGCATGCGAGTGGTGGTTCAATGTGATATTCTAAATAATAGAGAGAATTCATTGTATACATATCAGCACACAACACAAAATTGAACAGCACAGCGAACAAAATGGACCAAGCAAATGATCGCCTGTGAACGATCTGTGTACCTTCCATTCTCCCTTCCGCAAATTTTTACCCTAATCCAGAGAACAGACTTTTTTCTTAGGTAACAGTTTAAACGATTACTGAAAGTATTCATTTACCTTGTTATTTAAAAGTAAACTGTACTTGGTAATTAATATTTAAATTTACCTATGTTAACACTTTTTCAACAATCGGTCGAAAAAATAAAAAAAAATTATATGGGTAGTAAAATTGTTCAAAATGTAATGAGGATTTTGAATTTAACATTATTTTTAATCTTATAAAAACAATAAATGAGCAATAAGATAATCCTGATACGATGTCCCATTAACCCTGGCCCCCTAGGGTTAAGTCCGAGTATAAAACCATTGTTCTTTTTAGCCGAGACGAAGCTCCTTGTGCTAGAACTTGAGTCGTGAAGCCAACAAGTTTATCTTTTTTAGTCCGGGGTTATCTCTAACAGGACTGTGAGGCAAACTTTTTGACCCAGTGTTTATCCCTGCCATAATTGCCTAGAGTCTACCCGTCTGCGCTCGTTCGTAAGTAAACCCGAGCTCGTGAACAACCTCTTAGTGTTAACTGTAATTGCAGATTAAGCAAATTAATTGTTATTTATAGGATATATAGTATACTTAAATAATATATATAAACTAAAATTTTGACTAAAACTAACTAATTCTAACTAAAAATATGAACTACTTACTACTATATAAATATAACATAAAATGTGATAACAATAATTAAGACTAAAACAAAATCTGAGTCCATCCCCCGATTGGATTGGATGGTTTAAGGGTTTGTATTATAACCATTTGTTTGTTTGTATAACCAGTATGCTGTAACTGACAAATTTGTACTCCATGACAAGAGGCAGTGGAGCAGTGAACCCCATCCACTGTGCTAAACTCATGTGGGATGCAACATTTCATGCTTATACAAAATATATCATACTAATATTGTAAAAGACATAATCAATTTTTATTTTAAAGACATACATATGTCTTACTTTACAACATATTATAATGGTGAAACGGCGGATATCAAGTGTGTTGATAATTGAAATTTATGATTTCAAGCTAGAGGTTGCGAAGCACTGGTATAGTCACCACTTCTACCACTAGATCTAATATATAATATATATATATATATATTTCAATGTTGTACCAAAAAATTTTTCATCTTCTTGTATTTTCTCGTACTTAAAGGGTTATTACACAAACAAAATTAAAAAAAAATATAACAATAAGTATACATTCCAAACTGAGATCTGACCTCGCTGTATTCCCATGCTGAATAAGTTTAAGGACTTCATCTACAGAATCAACAATCTTTTCCGTTAGACCTACAATCTGGACAACGTTGTTCCCATCTTCCATCACTCTTAATTTCGACTTGTCTGATAAGAGATCAAAGACCTAAAACAAAAGAAAATATGAGTAAATATAAAACAGTTAATCTATCATATTTACAAATCGTGATTCTATGGTTTTGGATATTGAGTTGTATCAAAATATATTTTAACGACTATTTTGAAACACACTGTTCAAAATGTAGTTTTCAGTCATAAAACATTACTGGTGGGAACAATAACAAAACAACACAATAAGAGTTTGACAAATGCCATAGAACTAATCACTAGATCATGTCAGTGTCTCACTTATTAATATGTTAAATAATAAATTTTCATCATAATAATGTTTTCCAACTTTAATGACAATTTTTATTTTATTTTATATTTATTTAGTTTAAAAGAGGCTAAAACAGTAACAATAAATTAATCTGAAAGGTATAAAAGCATAACTTTAAGCTGTATTAACATACCTTTCCACTGTAGATTTCAAAGAAGCTGGCTGATACGACAAGGTTGAGGGGCTTGTACTGAGGCGACTTAAGGAATTTGAAGACATCTTTAGCAGCCATGGCATAGATACCTTTCTTGCAGTCCTGTGTCTTCCCTTGGAAGTCCCCACCCATTGTGTGAGTCTTTCCACTCCCCGTCTGACCGTAGGCGAAACATGTGGCCATTCCACCTTCGAATATTGTTTGGACTAGAGGTTTTGCAGTGAACCTGTTAAATAAAAGTAAGTGTTGAAGTAATTTACTGCCTAAAGTAAGCTTAATTAAAACCTAACACAAGCCAAAATCGATGTATGGAAAAAACATCTTAAAATATAAACACTGTAATAATAAATTGAAACTTCAATGCGGAGAAATAGTTTTCCATACTATAGCTAAACGATAAAATTAAAAATTTTAACGATGAACCAATGCAACACAAATTTTGGTGAGAAAGTAGAAAGTAGCAATAGCTTATATTGTTAACTTTTGATTTTTTGGCCGTAAATTGAATGTATTAATTGATAAATTGAAATGTGCTTAAAAACAGAAACAGAAAGTGTAAGGCTGTATTGAGCTTGAACATTTAATAAAACCTCCTTTTATGCAACAAAGTTAGTATTCAGCGGTACAAACTAGTTTCATATCAGTACGGTTCGCTATGGTATGAAGTTTGTATCTCGATTTTCAGTGAAAATTTTGTACGGTAAAGTTAAAAATAATCTGATTTGCTTATTCGGAGGTAACTGAAGTCTATAAGAAGTGGTGTGGAGAAAAGTAGCGACCACATGCGTATTGGTTCTCAGTTCCCTGCTATGTGTTTGGTAGCATGTTCCCGATCAATCACCTTAGAGGCAGAGTGTAGTGTCATTATTCATAATATTTAATGCTGTAGTCACTGGCTTCTTTATGGTTTTTTTGTTTCAGGAAATACATTTATTTTTAAACATTTTTATTCACAATTTATTATTAACATTGTCTCACAAGTTCCTTTTCATGTAATCTTTTGTTTCAGGTAAGTTGTCAGACGTAACTGATTACGTCACTACTAGCGCCCTTTGTGGGCACGCACGTGGGTGGCCACCGTTGGTACAGTGGAGGGGGCAGTTGTGCTCCAACTCTCGTTCTGAGCACACGCTACTTGTATCGACCCGCTAGCTCAGAAGCGGAGTGTTATGAATATTTGATGTGTTATCAATACAGTTTTTGTATCGTACATGATAGATAAGTAAAGTTTTATTGGCAACATAATATAAAAAATATCTGTAACTTAAACTTACAATTTTTAATGTAAATTATTAGAATAGAATATCATTTGAAAATGGAAGGAGTTTCCCCACCTCCAGAAACGTGTAGTTAAAAACAAAGACGCGTTGGAAAAGTCCAATAAAATATATTGAATAATTATTAACCAACGCCATTATGAATTTAAAAGATTCTAAAGAAAATTAACTTTAGATACTGCAATCGACATAAAACATTTAACTGCACATTTTCATAACTTATTTACTTTGGGAATAAAATTCAGTTTTTTATTAGCAAATATCCCTAGAAGCTATCTTATTGAGGGTGAGAAAAAAATCAATATTTCACTTATTACTCTTTATTATCACTCTTATTACTATTATTATCACTTATTACTCTAATATTAAATTGCATACTCTTTTCCCAAGTTAATGAGACAGATTTTAATTTTACAGATGTTAAAGAAACTTAGTACAGTAGACTCTCGCTCATCCAGACTAATGTGGCTGACGTCCAGTCCAGATAACTAAAAATTCAAACTATCTAGAATTGAGTAAATATTTGTGAATTGTGCCATTACAGCGAGCGGATTCACCAAAACACGCACACAAACAGGAGTGTCCTAAAACAAGTTGAAACTCATTGTAATAAATTACAGTCGGCAACTGTACTGTATTTTACTATACCACTACTATACTGTATGTATTGATAATAATGTGGCCTATTGCAGGAATGGTAAAAAATAAAGCAATTGACCATACTGTAAGTATAAATTATTTACAGCACAGTAATTAATAAACATCACAGGAGTAAATGAATTAAGTTCACGTAAATTGTTTAATTGCAACAAATAAATACACTGTACAGTAGTAAATTCAGAACAATAAAAGAAATTTATTTTAAATAACGTGAAAAAAGCGCAAAGAATGAAAACTTTAGTTACACACTTTCAGGAAGTAACTTTCACTGAAAGTTACTTCCTAAATAACACATAATTAGGCGTACAGTATATTAATACTGTAATACTTCACTATTAAGTGAAGATATGATTCAGTTAAATGAAACAAAATCATGTTTTTTTGTACTTACGTATATTAAATGTGCATTACTGAAGTTTTTTCTTTGAAAAAATGTAAGGAAAAGAGTAAATTCGTAAGGGAGTAAGTGATAAGGCTATTTCCAAGTTAAAAATAGACACGCAAAATTTTAAAATATGGTGCTGCAAAAACCTGTGGAGTGGTTCGGATTTTTGACATTCTGGATTTTTGACCTCAAGATTTTTGACGATCTACTGTAATCAAACTTACTTATAAACTATTTCATTGGAGCAAGTTTCATCAAATGCGTAATCGAATCTAAAATGCTGATTTTCAAGATATTTTGTTAAGTCTACTTTATTCTTCGGTTCATGGACGATTATTTGGTCTCTACTCGGCACTGAAATAACATCTACTTCTTTGCGATTGAGCTCTGTAACAAAAACAAAATATTATTATAACATTGGAAAATACATTTTGAATTACAGAAATAGAGGTTAAAACTTATTTTTTATGATCAATGAATAATATGATTAAGGAAAATAAATTAACACCAAAAACATTTGAGATGGTGAAATAGAGTGTATGAGTAAATTGACAAAAAATTTTAACGAGAACAGGATTATTAAAGGGTTAAAAAAATAAATTTATCCTGTTTTCTTAGCCAGAATTCTAATAAAAATTTTGTTTTTTAAGTTTTTATTTCTTTGAAGGAAATTTATTCTTGATACCGTATTAAGAGCCTACAAATGATTGATTGGAGTTTCTTCTTTTTGGTTGTTTATTAAGGAGAGCTTTAAAACAGTTACTTCATTCCTTGGAGAAAATGATACAGTAAAACCTCGTTAATCCGGACTTCGCTTAATCCGGACAGCCATTGGATCGCAGTTTTAATGCGCAGAACGCTGATTAGTAGCATGCGATTGTCACTGTACGACTGCGCCCGGCAATGTGAGTGTGCGTATGCCGAGTGCGGGCGCTCACAGCACAAGGCGTACGTGCCGTTACCATGGTTACTGTCAGCCAATAGTAGCTCAGTCACACGATTGTGTTTCTCCTGCTCGTATCAGGCCGTCAGTTGCTCCACAGATGTCAATTGCACTGTACGTTTTAGTTGCGTTGTTTAATTGTGAAATTAACACAAAAGAAAGGCAAATGAAGTTCAACTCCTTCTTCAAACCAGTTCAGTCACTTTTCACTTTTCAGTCACAGTTTCAGTCACTGAGAACGAACCCCAACCCTCATGTTCAAAGTAATTTTGTCTTTTTTCGTTGTACCATTTTTTGTATGGACGTAAATACCAAGTCTATATTTTTGTTCAAATGTAACTACTGTATGTACTGTTTGTACAATATGTCTTTTTATACTCAGAATATACATACTATTTAAGTTTATCTGCAAAAGGTGTTTCATTATATACAAGGGGTACCCAAAAATCACTGTCTTTCTTCGTTTAGGATTATTTGTTTTAATCCGGACGACTTGGAGCCCCAATTAGTCCGGATTATCGAGGTTTTACTGTAGTTGGCTTTTGTTTCAGTACAACCTAGTTCTGTTATTCGTTCAGGATAACCATGAGTGAAGTAGTGAGCAGCAGTAAGAGCGTTACTAACGTAACATTGCGTTACTGAGCCTATTGTTGTTGCAGGTGATTTCAACGCTAAACACCCGTCTTGGAACTCACGAGACACAATTTCGAACGCCTGTTCCTTTCCAGGATATCCCCCTTCTTGGACGCATACATACGGCCGGAGCAGTTTGGATTTCGTCGTGGACACTCTACGACGCAACAGCTGGTACGGTTGATTATGAAGCTAGTCGAAAACCATAATATTAACTTATGCTCTGTTGCACTTCTATTGGATGTCAGCAAGGCGTTCAACAAGGTCTGGCACGAGGGACTTCTCCTCAAGCTAAGCGAGTCCCCGCTCCTGGCAGCAGCAGTTCGTCTCCTCAAGTCTTACTTAGAGGGGGCGCTATCAACGACACATCCGGTTGAGGCTGGGGTACCCCAGGGCAGTGTCTTGAGCCCGGTACTCTACCTTGTTTATACTAATGACGTGCAGACTGTTCCAGGAGTAACGTTGTCGCTTTACGCTGATGATGCACTGCTGCACTACAGAAGCTGTCATACTGATCACGACGCGAGGATGATGCAGACACAGATGGATGCCCAGATGCGCACCATGGCTCCGCCAGTGGCGCATCAAAATCAACGCGGATAAAAGAAATGCCATTTGTTTCAAGAAGAGGTGAAAAATGCTGAGAGCAGTTCCACCCGAGATTCAGCTAGACAGAGTGGGAATACTGTGGAAGACGTCCGTGAAGTACTTGGGTGTCACCCTGGACTCATGCCTGTGTTTTAAACAGCAAGTTGACAGGAAAGTCGCTGAGACAACGGCAATCCTGAGGCCACTTCTTGCAGCCAGGAGCCCAATCCCGGTCAGGACGAAGGTCACCATGTTCCTACTAATTGTACGCTCTTGTGTCATGTATCCTTCTGGCCAGCATGACCAACAGGAAACGCATAGAGGTCATCCAAATGAAGTCGCTGAGACAAATCACACGACAACCGTGGTTTGTGAGGAACTCCGTAATTATGGGTACATTGGGAGTCCCAACTCTTGATCTACTTAGCAAAACAAAAGCCCATGGACTGTTTCAGAACGCAGTGAGTCCATCCTGGAACACATCAGGGAGCTCTGTAGACAGCATGAAGTCGCAGAGATCTGGAGACCCAGGCCCATCGCCATCCTGGACGATACACCGTAGGTGAACAGTGTGACCTGTCCAGCCTGACACAGCAATGCGTCTACACTTCTTAACATAAGTTTATGTTTATTAACATCTGTTATTTCACTTGCTCTGGCCCTGTTCTGAGCATCCTGTACCTCTGTACCTCAGATCCTGTTGTTTTGCTTTTTGACATGGATATGTCTTAGCTCTGGGGGGGTGTTGGTGATTTTTAAGATGGAAAACATGTAACAGGTTTCCATAGAAACTACTAGAACTATTGTATTGAATTTTAAAAATTAAAGAATAAGAATAGCTGTTTAGATAAACTGAAAGCATTCCCTTTTGACATATCCATGATCTATCCTATTTCCCACAGGGAAGTAAATACAAACATTTTTTCACAGTATTTTGATGTATGGAATTTTGTATTGGGGTAACTGCTCGAAAGTTAATGATGTCTTAACTGTTCAAAAAAAGGCAGTAAGGATTTTAACAAATTCAAATTGGAATGAGCACTGTAAACCTATGTTTAAAGAAACAAAAATCTTGACAGCCGTTAATTTGTATATATTTGTTAGTTTAATTTATGTTAAGAAAAACCAATGTAACCTCACTCTTAGTAATCAAATCCATGACCATTTCACGAGATCAAGCCATCATATTTATATACAACAAGTGTAAGCAAACGTAAATCTACATTATAAACCTGTACAAACCTTTCTTGTTAAGAGGTCGTTTTCTGACACAAACTGTGATCTGATGGTCTTCAACTGAATCTGTTTCTTTGATAGGTCGGAAATCTATATTTGCACGATAGTTTCTGCAAAAAATGGCAAAGTTAATTGCAGAAAATCAGTTGGTTCACAATCAAAATTACATTTCCAATTAATTGTCTTCAATCACCTCAAAGTATCAAAAATAATATTGGATGTGGGGCAAGATAGCTCTTAAAATATTTTTTTTCAACTCAATAACAACACAAGAATTGAATGATGTTTTATTGACAAACAAAAATGGAACTTTTAAACTGATTTGTTTATAAGACAAGAATGCTTTGTTATAGATGTCTGAAAGCACCAAAGGGAATTGTCGTGACCTCTGATTTTTTGGGATATTAACAAACACAATATTACCTGATCATCCCCAAGAACTCCCAGTTTGGGTTCCCTGGATCGATATTCATCAGTGCTTCCTTCTCTTCTTTCAACTCGGCCTGTCTTTGCCTCCTCTCTTCTCTGTTTTTCTTAAGTTTTTCAACCTATTAAATCATAAACAGTATGAATAATTCTGGACGTCAAGAGGATTCTAAATTTAAAACAAACTTTATCTTTTGATAAGACTGGTGACTAACAAATTAATAGCAGTCAATGCTTAACTTATGAGATTTCCTTTTCATAGAACTTCAGCTTTTGAGAGAAGCCCTTTTATTCTGTGGAGCAATTTTTTAAAAATAGAGTAATAAGATTCATTAGCATCATTATATTCCTTCAAGCTTGCTACAAAATCTTGGCTTAGTGCTCAAGATTTTTTTTTATTGACCAAGTTTTTAAATGCATAAAAGATAATTTTTACAAAATCAGGACAGTTAACAAGCGTTCAAATACAGTGGACAGTTCAAAGTATATGTATATGATTCAAATTTTCACTATGGTAAATTAAGTTTTAAAAATTAATCTCCAACTTAGAATATTTATAAATGAATTATGTTTTGCAAATGATATTCGGAAAAAAGTTGGTGTTACACAAATTGCCAGCCAGTGTACTTATCGATGACTCATGCCTTCACTGAGAACTAATTGGGAGATGAGATCACTGGTCAATGTGCATAAGAAGAAGAAATACCAGTGCCCAATACAGCTGACATTTTGACTCATGTAAAATAACTTAAAATATTAGTTGAAAGCAAAGTTGATTCACACCTTGAATCATTATCTTTCATAATGGCTGAGAGATTTAATTCGTGGAAGCCTTCGTTCTGACATCTCTGGGCCTGACCGTGTAAAGTTTAAAAAAAGTATGATAGGTTAAATCACTTTATTTTGTTGTTCACTTTACTGTATTTTGTTAAAGAAATAGAGGTACATTCAAATATAGAGTCAATTTAATAAAGACACTCATTTAAAATGAGTATTTATTGTTTTATTACTAGCAATAAAAACAAAATGGATAAACAACAAAACCAGGTATGTATTGCAATATCAACTACATAATGATAGCTGTAGTATACCAACCTCCTTGACAACATTGCTCTGGCGACTGGTCGCCTTACGAGCAGCAGCGGCGGCAGCTGCGGTGTTGGCAGCGTTGTTGGCAGCTGTGTTGTTGGGAGCCATGCTGGTGCGCGGTGCAGCAGCTACAGGTGTGGTGGGGGTGGGAGGCACACTTTGTACCTCTGTAGCCAGGTGACCATTCACATTTCCACTGTTGATTGTTGTTGGTCGGGACACTATTTTACTTGATCTATAGGAACCTGGAAAGTTTATTACATTATTTATTTAGCTACTTCCACTATTTGTTTACTGTTTTATAGTAAAGTTAAAAATAAGGAGTTCCTTATTAGATTTTTAAAAGAAAATTTTTTATTTCCACTTCCAAATACCAAACATAGGACAGTTTTGTAAAACATATTGAAAAATTTGAAAAAACCAGTACTTCCTTCAAAAGCCGTACAATGTGGAGAAGGTAAAATCTACATCAATACATTTCTCTAATTGTAATCCCTTATTGTTACGACTTTTTCATAAAGAAACTGAGTAGTCATTTTATATTACAATCTACAAATAGACAATATAACCTTTTACAGTTAATCAAAATATAAGATACTATTTGTTAAGCATTTGTTCTGAACAGTAATTATAAAGTTTTTTTATTTATTTTAAAAATCCTCCCCATATATGACAAGACCAGGTTTTTAAACTATACGAAAAAATTATTTTTGAGAGGAGGAGGAGGTAATGCTAATGCACACTGCAGTGACCTAGTAGTGTGGGACTCGCACCCACTAAACCCTCCAGCTCATCTCCTAGGACAAACCTAGTACTGTTTTGCACATTACTTCGGGTTATACCTTTCATTAATATGCCACTAGGGCTTTCCTCATTGGGGTGATCATAGTACTAAAGCCAATCGAGATCAACCTTTTTTGCCCGATGTATGAAATGGGCATAATGCACGTCTATCCAGGACATGGGCCCAGATCCATACAGAAGAACTGACTGTACAAACATTAACAAGCGGCGTTTGCAGGGACGCGGGCCACCTGACGTTGGACATGAGCCTAAAAGGATAGAAAATCTGCTCTCCCCCTTTTTTGTCGCCTCTTACGACAGCCAGGGGATACTGCAGTTCATTCTAAGGTCAGAACCACAAAATGGGAGTACTTTTTTTAGTATTATTACCTTTATTGTTGATAACAGGAATTGAAGCTTTGGTTGAGTACTGAAACAGAGTAATAAAATATCAAAAAGAGTAAAATTAAGAAAGAAAACAAAAAAGGCAACAAAATATAATAAAGCATAATGAGGAAAGTATATACAGTTCAATCGTATGATTTCTCCAATCAGTATTTTTTACAATATACTTGGCAAAGCTTGCTTTGAAAATCCAAGCCACAAGTTACTTAATATTTTAAAATATTTTACGTACTTCTAATATGTTAAAACTATAAGGTTGGTTGTATTAAAACCTAAAAAATATATAATTAATGCTGGTTTGGTTTCTCCACAATGACCTGTACTAAACTATTTTTCCATGACCTGTATTGAATTATAACCACATCATTTATTAGCACAGGTTTGTCAAATTAACCTTGTCAAATTAATTAATTGTTTTATTTACATTTATTGTTGACAAAATACACTTCTTCCGTCCTGAAACCTCAATGTTTTGATTGTTGTTTTTGAAATTAATTATGTGAGTGTTCACTTTACTGTATTTTTAAAATTATAGGGGATAGAACTAATGTCAATTAATAAAGACACCCATGTTATTTTTTTCTTTTTATCCTAGAGAAAAACAATAGTCAAAATTGTATATATAATATATATATATGTATATATATAATATGTATATATAAATCAGTAACACGATAACTCTCGTAAAAATGGTCCGATCGAGACCAAATTTGGGTAGAGCATGTTTGTTACAAATGCTCCGGTTCGTAAACCAGACATCGGTCAATGGTGAACGGGTAGTTTGGGGGGGTTTTGTACCCCAAAATGGGGTTTTTTGCGTTTTTCACATGTTTTAAAAATTTTCTAATTTTATACTTCATATTGGAATCAGCTTAAAAAACTACACAATTAAGTTCCTTAAAGTTTTTCTCTATCTCCAACAGTTTCCGAGATATAAAAAATCTAAACACAGTACGTTGTATTTTGAGGCTCCAATGTTAATGTTATAAGGAAAAATTAATATTTCACTTATAACCAATATATTTGGATAAAACTTTATATTTAGCTTCATGTGGTTGAGGTTCATCCATATATGCTTAAAAATCATAGTTTATGTGTTTATCATGGCAGCAAACCTGCATACTCTTTTCCCATGTTAATCATATGGAAATAGGCAAATTTTATTATGAACAGATGTTGATGAAAGTTGTATAAATGTTAAAAATAAAAATTTTTGATGGTAAAAATGCTATTTGTTCCTCACAGCAGCAAACCTGCACAGTTTTTCCATGTTAATCTTATGAGAATCAATAATTCCTCATGTTTTAGCACAGATTTTTATAAAACTTGTCAAATATTATATTATTATAGGTTGAGGATTGGAGGTAACGCCTGTGCGACGTATTGATTTTATTATGAACTAACTTAATCAACCACCCCATAAAATGCTTTTTTAGTGAAAATATTGCTAAACGATAAATGTTTGTAAGAATTAATTATTATAAGGCAATTTTTGTAAAAGGTTTTGGAGTATAACTGATAAACAGTCCCAGTTTTTCGAATTATAATGTTTAAAAATTAGATAAGAGAACAGATAATAAATACCACGCCCCTTAAAACTGTATACAATTGAGGAAATTTTTTTTTTTTAATAACATTTTGTACAACTGTACTCTTGCTTTCAGAAGACAAGAGCTACGATTAATTGATTTAATGGATATAAAAGGTTCATGATACTATGGTAATCTGCTGATAAAAAAATTAATATAATACAAATATATCACCCAAAGAGCAGCTTGTCCCACATATATAGTAAATGCTATCAATTTTACCATACCACAACAAACTATAATATTTTATTTTAAATTGTATTCTTACTTTCCTCAGATTGATTTTACTTTCATGCACCTAATTAATTATCCTGGGAATGTTGACTGATGACTGGTATTGGACCTACATTTAACTACATATAAACTATAACCAACACCATTCAAGGAGGTGATTTATTATTTACAGTGTTGATAATCAGGGTATTTATTACCAGCATATCATGTGAAACTCTCTACTCATAATATTTACAAAATAATATAACAAATAAGTACATAGAGAATATGTAAAACATTCAAATGCGCCAGAGCCAAACAGTAGCATCAAAAACACAACAGCCAACACCATTCGCAGTCGAGTCTAGAAAAACATTGTCAATTAGGAATTAGGTGAAATATCAGATACATTCTCTCTCTCTCTCACTGTTGTCTTTCTTTTTCCTGGTCACTTCTTTGTCATTTTGCAATGAATGAAATAAATTTACTAAAATGAAAGTTGCAAATTTTTAAGTTTGTTGGTAAATTTGTAATTGTGGTTCATGTTGAGTTGGGACTTACCATCTTAGGTCATTAATTTTAATTTAATACACAATATAGTTGAATTAGTAATTGAAACCCATCTGACAGTCTCAACTTAAAATATTCAGAGAAGAAATAATATAGTCACAAGGGAAATAATATTTTATATTTATTTATCATAATTATTTCTTAAACAATAGCAATGTGTCAATATTGTACATCTCTATTGTACTAAAATTTACGACTACAGTCCTAAAAGAATTTCTTTAACTGCCCTGTGCACTAAAATTATATCTATTGTATATAATTCTTATGAATTAAACATTTTTTAGTAAAATATTATGCATTAATATTGATAGTTACAAATTTGAAGATTTCAGTAAGAGATTTTAAGAACCAATGAACACGACAAAGTTGATTACTTTTATTATTGTCTTGATGTATTAATTGATTTAATATAGGTACGTTAAGGTTTATTACAATGATGCATAGCTATTTTTCTTCCTAGGGAATGTGTTTACTTTGCTCCTCTCGATATCCGACTTTTTGGCTGTTCCGACAATGGCGCATCATGGTCGGATATGGCAGGTTATACTGTAATTAAAACTGATATCACAATCTCCTTTTGTACTATTATGAAATATATTTATAATTAATTGTTATCAACCTCATCTAGTATATTTGGGTAGGTTAGCTATAGGAACTGAAGTAAAGTTTTATTCAAGCTACCTCAGTTGATGTTGGTAGATACATAAAATGAAAAAAGGCAATAAGTCAATCAACTAAAGGAAAATATTTGATAATTCAAACAACATATTTAAGAGACTTGAGTGACTGTGACAACAGAGAGAAAGAGAGAGTGATTGGTGGAGAGGGGGAGGGGGAGGGGGGCATCATGCCATGCAGGGTGGGATGGGAGAGTTACCGGGCGGGAGGGCAAGGTGGTGCGGATGGGCAATGTGGCGGTGGAGGGTTGTCTCTGGGTTGACCCCTCCTCCTCAGCATCACTCGCCTCTTCATCCTCCTCCTCGCTAGATCCCTGTGGAGGGTTAGTTTGTGTTAGTTCACTACACAGAAAACATTGTAGTGGCATTCTTTTGTCTTTAACATACTCAGCCTAAATTTTATTAATATACAGATCGTTATCAAACTCAAAGGAAAGCCAATTCTCTGAAAAATTATTCTGTGTTAGGTCTAGTGAAATCTGGTAAAATGGTTGGTCATAATCTTTTAAAAGATGAAGTCTAGTTGTTTGTTATTCATTAAAAACTGAATCAAATGAATGGTGGTGTCTCCTGTAATTCGGCTACTTAAAGATCGTAAAGCTATTGTGCACAGTTATGAGAAACGGCGGCGGGTACAATATTCGAACATCCGCAATATTGAATACTAAATTAATCCGCAAAAACCATCCTCATAATTAGACCAGTGTGAAATTCGGAGATAAAATTGTGGCTTGGATCCAACTTATATTGTAGGCCCCTTTTATCATTGTCTGTTAAGCATTAAGAAACAGTACTGTTAAAGGAACATGTCAGTAACAAGATTACAAGAGTTTGCCACACTCATGTATCATTTCTCATTCACACTTGGCTTAAAATACCTACCTGGTTAGGTCGCCATATCAGAATAAATTATCTAAATAGTTTCAATAATTACATAAGTTACAATACTTGTTTGTCTAATATAATTCACCCAATATATAATTTTGGTCATATATTCAGATAAAAATAGCATTAATCCTCGATGGAAAATACTAATGAAAAAAAATACAAACTAAAATTCTTCTGTTCAAAAAAATACAAAATGGAATTCTTATGAAGAATACAAACTGGAATTCTTATTCTTCTTATTGGATTGTCATCTTTCAAAATAAGATGGGAAATCAAGCTGTATACTTTCAAGCTAATAAGTTTAGTTTCTACAAAAAACTATTCCCTATCATACCATATTTGATGAATCTGAACGTTCAGAATAAGAGGAGAATTTAGAACTTATGTTTATTTAGGTTAGAAACGAATAAGAGATACTCAAAATTAAAAGTATCTTATTTTCACAACTATATAGCTCAATCTCTCATCACTTTTGGAAAGAAGCATAAATGAAATATTGTTAAAATAACTATCAAAACTGACAGTTGACTCAAACATAGTAGTTTATAGACTATTTTTTATTTAGTTAATAAATTGAAGCTGTCATTACAGCTTAAAAATACTGAAATCTATCATTATAGAATATTTGTTATGTTAGACATTACTTACACGAGCTAAACTGATCAAACCTTTTCTTGAAACCATATGTAAATATTTTTATTTGAACACACTTTAATAATATACATAGAAAACGCAAACTATTGTACTTCATTTGAATTAATATATACTTCTCAAGTAAAACCTGCTAATATAACTTATTAAAAAGCACAACTAAATAAATCTAGGTACCACATGCATACTACCAAAACATATTGATATGTTGTTAGTGTCTACCAGAATCAACTCTAACAAACAACCCAAGCAGGTTAAACTTCAAATATGTTTATACATCTTGAATACTCACAACTTTAGTTTGCGTGGGAAGCGTCCCAACTTGATTCTAAATTGAAATAATTACTTTAATTCAAGGAGAAATTTAAACAAAAACTCAAAATCAAATTACATTGAATAATAATGACAGGTAATGATAATGCTTAATCCTGTCTTAACTTATTTATGTTTGATTATGGATTTAGGGGATAGTTTAATAAAATCATTTCAAAATAAATTGCTTATATGTAACAAATAATATGTGAGTGACGATAGAACAAGAACAATATATTTAATGTTTATCCTTTCACTAAATCCAATAAACAATCCAAATTCAGTTTTTATTCAAGTGATTAATGATGATTATTGCTATAGGCCTAATAAGTTACAGTAATATTAGTCTTACCCAAGTTGTAAGTATCGTATGAAAATTTAAATGGATCCAATTTTGTTGAGTGGGTGAAAAACTGCTAATTTTGTTCCAAACTTTGAGTAAGTAAATCTGTCTTTTACCTCAATGCCAAGGACATAAAAAACTTAAACCAACTGTGATAGTTCATAATTACTTCATGTGGAGCTATTTTCATGATGGACTGGAGATAGTTTAGTTTCAGAATAACTTGATAGGGTATATAGGTTGATATTCAAATGTTTTAGTAATGCAATAATAACAATAGGAAAATATACAAAATACACATTTCCTGATAATTTGTTTAAGTTTTTGTTTGTGCCCGTTATTTGTATTTTATTTAAATGAACATAAAACAATAAATGAACTCCAGTTATCAGAAGATAAAATTGTTATGTACTAGTACTTCGATAAAGCTGACCCTAAAAACGGTTTTTGAATTTAAAATTATAATACAATGAGGGTAAAATAGATACAAATGAATTTTAAAATGTTAGTTATGGGTGGGTAGGTTCAGCTTTTGCTACATGGTTAATTTAATGTTAGGTGTCTGGCTACCGTATCCAAAGCTGTTTAATTTCTTGTGTTTCCACTCACCCGAGCAAGAGGGTAGCCTTGGTTGTTGGGCACCGCGTTCTGGTTGTTGTAGTTTCCTGCGGCAAGATGCAAGTTGAGAGCGAGGATAGCTTCTATCTCAATCTGTAAAATAATTTATAAAATAACTAACTAAAGATATAAATGGTTTCCTCAAAATCCTCAAAACAATCTACTAAGTAGACAAGTCACCAAGAAGACAAACAATCTATTGATCAAAGTCCTCAATTAATAAAATTCTGATCACCTAAGATAAAATTCAATCATAAAAACTTGTTTCTGGAAAACTCCATTGAGACCTTATTAATCGGTAACAACCTGTAAAATCATGTTGTTCAGTTTCATTTATTTGATGTACTTAAAGAACCTTCTTATATCACCAAGTGTATGAGTAGGTAAGTAACAATTAAATACATACATTCAATTTATATTGTACCAAACGTGGAACAGTATTATTCCAGATAATAAGTCCAGATGAACTATTTTTCTAAAGCTTTGTGGTTAAACACATTACGCTATCTTCCTCGTTTATGGTTAGAAGCAGATAATTCCTCACTCCTTGAACATTACTATAATCATCACGCTCCAATAATTTTAAAGCTACTCTCTAATGTTCTCCGTATTTTTTTCTCCAATTTCTCACCTCAATCAACTAAGACAATAAAAATAACAGTTCAGTGGGAGGCAACTTATTGAGCTATTATCTCCAAACTGCAGTTGAGTCTATCATGTCATTGTTACTGCTTCTTGAGGGAATTTCAATTTCTGATAAAAAAATTAAAAAACAGATGTATTCTTAGTTCTTTTTTAACACATTAATATGTTAGTAAATCTGCAACCATTTAGAATTCTGATATTAATAAAAACTTTGTACAGAATTAGTATCTGGAAATTGTTTTATCATTTAGAAAAAAAAATACCAAAATGTAAATAAACTAATATAACAAATTCATCACTTCTAGTTTTACGGAAAAAAGAAATAATTCATTGTTGGAAAAATTGTATGATTATTTCTACCATGAACTTTTTAACAATATATTAATATTTTTAATTGTATTACAGTAAATTAAAATTTACCATTTAATTTAAACTTAGGGGAAATTCAACTGCAGAAGTAGTTAATAAGTTAGACTCGTTCAATTATTAACTTAAATAAAGACATTTTGTAATATTCCACACAAGCACTAACCTCCTTGCCCTTGGTTTCTCCCTGCTCGAACCATTCAACCGTGACACATCTGCTGGCTTGGTTGACTCCGGACACCACAGCTGGATGGACCCTTCCTACAACATAGGGCACACCATAAGAATCAGCCATCGGCAACTCGTATTTTTTAATCAAAATCCTTCCATTATGAAATTTTACTTTTCGAGCTGACCCAATATATTTCTCTTCAAAAGTTCTTAATTATCATAATACAGTATAAACACATTTTCTTGGCTCTACAGTACATCAATCGGTTACTGACATATAGAAACTGGTAAACACAATACAGTATGTTGTCTTAAGCAGCCTTAATATTAATCTTGTGAAAAAAGGTAAAAATTAATATCTTGCTTATTATTTCAAATCTTGTGATAACACTAGGAATACAGCTACATTCTGACAATCTGACATTTTAGTTCCTCTTGGCAGTAAACCTACAAACTCGTTCGCCATTTTATTGTTATAAAGAAAAAGCAAATCAACATAAATTTTATACTATTTGTAATATTGTAATAAAACTAAGTATACTGTACAGCTTTATCTAAACACGATCTAGAACTGTATATTGAAAAATATAGATTATTTTGTTTATTTGTAGCAACAGTCCTACTTAACTTTTCACGTGTTATTCTTATCTTAAAATGCAGAATAAGTGAATCAAAATAATTTTCAAGGTAATTATTTCACTAAGTTTTTTGAACTATCACAAACAATTCCTAAATCAATGGAAATTTGATTAGTAACGAGGTCTGCTGCAACAGGGTATTTATCTTGTAGTACAATTTTCACATTTTAAAAAAGAACCGGTTTTGTCTGAAACGTGAACACTAGATTGTATATTTAAGTAGTGATTGTGGAGGCAGTTTTATGTGTGGAAAGTGAAAAGAAGATCTCCTCTATGGATCCTAGGACAATGGAAACTGTGTGAACCGCATTTGAAACATTAATCAGATGGGATCCAGGCCGTGAGCGGGTTAGCTGATGAACTTTCAGCAAATTAATCAAACTAGGGAAGGTTTATTATCAACCAATTTAAAATTAAAATTTCCCTTGGCCTTCTTTTATTAAAAGTTTCAAAAAAACAATAAAGTGTTGAGATAAGAGCTGTGACATAACACTCTCCATTATTCTAAAAAGTAAGTTCAGTTCAGTTATCCTGCGGCTTAAAGTTATTTCTTTTACTTACTTAAAGTAAGTTATACTTTATAAAAATACTATCCAAAGTACCCTTTCTTCGCACGGCTTAAAAAGGCTGAAAGGTGTAGGCTTTACTGATACATTTAAATTATTGTTAATTAATTATTCATTGTTCACAAAATGACAAAACACGAGTGTCTACAACATTTCAAAGTAACATCTGTCAAATATTGGGAGAGGAGAAGGATTAATGTAATACAGACAGTCGTCGGAAAAAACTTAAAATCTACCTTTCCACTATTTCAAATAATTTACTTATTTCGATCCAGCACTTAATCTGAAAAATCTACTTTATTTCTTCTTCTTCCCGAACTGTCAAAATATGTGCAAACGGATGTTGTCATTAGAAAATGTAAACATTGAAACCTAGGACGGTCACGGCAGCTCTTTCTTCTTTTTCTTCTTCCCGAACTGTCAAATTTTAGTGTTCACAGCTGGTGACATTCAAGTAATTTTATGTTTTCATTCTTTGAAAATGTAAACATTGAAATTTAGGACGTTCATGGGGCGTAGCCCGAGGGGATTTTAAGGGAACTAATATGCCTATGTGTTGCATGAGTTTAAGATACCTTACTGTAAAATTTCAAACTGGTCGGTTCAGTATTTTTCGCATTTACTTGCCACAACAAACCCACAAACAAACATACAGAAACCACCTCTACTTTATAATATTATAGATTAAATGATAAAAGTAATAACAGCTGGGTTGTCATCAGAAGTAAGGTGCTCACTTAAAAATAAGAGGGTTGCTGGCTCAATTCCGGACTCAGTCAACATCTGTAATCGGGCTATTAATTGATTACCTATCCAACACGAGGATGTATGTATGTAATAACAAAACCAGGGTTTGAACCATTCTCTATCAAAAGGTTAAAAAATACCACTGGAATTAAAATTACTGGAAAATAATAAAATTATAGAAATTTGGTTATAGAAATTATAGCAGCTGTGTTGTTGATTAAGAGCAGCAGCTAAAAATAGTATCTTATAATTTCACTTCCATGAATAATACAATTTATACTACTATTTGTATCTACTTTAGGATTTAGATAAGAAATTACAAACTAGAGGACTACAAATAATCAAAAATTTACTTCACACCAAATACATCATAATATATTTCCTATATTTACAAACATAACTTTATCATACAAATAAAACAAATGTACAAATGGGTACAAAAATTTACAAAAAGGCAATTAAATTATATATACTAGCTGACCCAGCGAACTTCGTAACGCCCTACAGTAAAGGTGTAAACTTTAAGATTGGCCATGTTCTGAAATCAAATAGCATTATGGCTATGTGAAAGATTAGATATTATGGGCCACGGGCTAGTTAATAACAATACTGAAACTATAAGACATATTAATAACATCCTCACAAAACAAATAAAACTGAGTGTATTGATTTTCAAATCCAACCTAAACCGAAACCAAATTTAACTGTACTACGGCTTTTATTATAATACAGCTGATCATTATAATAAACATAATGTGCATAAACATTGTAATTATTTTTTATTTGACCAACATATAATCACATGACTTTTAATCAGGAAGAAAATAAAAAATATAAATACAGAATCCCCAAAAACCATAAACTATTAACGTGGTGAATAAATCTATTCATTTTGTAAAGCACATATTATTTACTTCTTAGTTTTACATTAATGAATGATTCAGATGACATTGGATGGTAAAGCATATTGTTAATGTAAAGTAAACCAAACAGCTGTAGCTTAAGAAATCAAATGTTTTGAGTGTAGAAAATTTGTAAACAAACTTACTCCCCATAAGGTTTAGTCATTTAAAACGCCATAAAATGGAAACTTATGGAGTTTTCGAATAATCATTTTTGCTATAACCTTCCCGTATACATATAGAGCAATTTCCTAAAATTCCATGGCGATCGAATGAATAGTATGGCAATGCATAAAGGACATACATACATACATTTATATACATAAATAAATTAAAATTCGAAAATAGAATGTGTAATGAAAATTGTACTTTTTATATATTTACAAAAACGCTGCTAATTAAATTAAAAAATAATTTAATTTGCTTGTTAGATAGTTATTTTTTAAACCAACAATACTTTAATCCCACAGCTTAGAAAAACAATAAGTAGGAGAGGAGAGAAGTTGTGAAGTACAGTATTAGCGTCCTACCTAGAGGCGTGACCAAGACGGCAGCGTTCGTGAGCGCCTCCTTATCAGCAACGGCACTGTTATCACTCGCGGTCACCACCTTGTCGTCCCCGTCACTTTGGACCGTTGCCCCCTTATCTTTGGTCCTCCAGCACCGACACAGCCACGCCATGCTCTCGAGTGACTCGTTCCCCTCCAATTAACAACCGTTTCCCATCCGCTGATTGTCAGAGGAAGCGGACAGGCCGCGGTGTAGTCGAGGAGAAATTTCGATACATGCTACATCATGTCGAATTATCGTATCGCGCGATCTATTTAACAAGATGTAGGAGCTTGGAGAAATTATGGAGAAAAAAGGAATTCATTAATAAATAAAGCGATTGATAAATTTACAAATTATAACATGGTTTAGGATTGACAGAAAAGTATTTATCGTAATTTAAAATAATTAAAAACAAACCAAACCATTTAACTTAAACTCGTTGTGTGTTATGTACAATCAAAACCCTTTTCACGACCGTGTTAAGTATGCCAGTGAATTTATAGGTTCTCCTCAACAGCAAATACTGTAACAATCACCCGAACATCGAACCTACACACCGAATGCGAGTAGGACTCGAGGCAAAGTCCCTGTAGCAGCAGAGGTCGGGGACACTGGTCGTCGCCGCCCTTGCCCCACCTTCCCTACAAGGAGCTGATCCTCCTCAACAAGGCCAATATTGGGTTCCTAAAGCTATTACTTTCACGGGACGAGCCAATTGAGTCTGAATTTCGTCTACAATTCAAACAAACTCCTTATAAGGAACTTAATTCCTTAAAAGTTACAGTATTATCGTTAAATTAAGGGTCAAGGATTATTACCAGACACCTCGAAAAAGCGTATAATAAAAGAATAAGAATATTATTTATTCCAAATATTTATAATATATTAACAATATACTCATGGAATTACTAGCCATTTCTTCTAGTATATATGGCTAGCCCAGTTAACTTAACACTAAAACAAAAATAATAAACAGTCGAACTTTACACTTGAACTAAGAGCGGTACCCTACAGTGCGTACAATAAAACGAAAAATAAAAATAAATCTTAATCCTATTACCTAAAAAACAAAATAACTACTATTCTATGCAAAGTGTCAGAGCAATGCAAATATACGTCCGAATACATAAATACATAACTTTTTATGATAAAAACAATCCAGTTCAGTTGTAATTGGTGTTTTCCCTTATACAGGGCCCGCATTGCTGAAAATAATAAGCAAGCATCCTTCCCCTCGACATTTCGCATACAAAACTTCGTTATATTACGAGGGTGGTTCTTGCCTTGCTGGAAGGGAAGCAAGTTGAGCAATAAATAATATAAAACGGGGTGAGAACAGGGTTATGCCACAACCCCTTCTTGTACTGACGGTAAAAATATAACCTATGGACGTCATTCAATATGTTTATCTCATGAAAAAATTTTTACTCTGTTAGCCTCTCTACATTAATAAATTAGAGAAGTAAATCCCTTTTTATCTGCCATAGTTAGAACCGTATTTTATGTTTAAGTTCACTATTTATTGAATCGTGTAATATATATACTTTTATCGTAAATTAAATTAGTAATTTAACTGTGTAGTAGTTTAGTAAATAAAATTAAATAAAAGAAAAATAAAATTTGGTAAAAATGTCTAATCAATTTGAAAAATTGATCAGACATTTTTATTTTATTTCTGCCACCATCACATTCTTATACAATCAATTATAGTAATAGTTTCGAGCAAACTCAATACGTATCTAAAATTTAATCTGGTTTATAGTTAAAATTATATTTCCATTACGAAATCCGCAAGTTACACCCTACGAAAAGAGGCATTTACTTTACAGAAATGTAGATGGAAATGTTTACAGACGATGCTAATTCTCATTACGGCGGTCGTCTCAATGTTAGATTAGTGGACGATTCACTCGCTTTCGACCAGCGGTACCGCTACCGAGACAATCTCATCAGGAGCAATAGAACACCGTACACCACGCAGTGCCAGGAATAAGCAGCACCGATCATAGAGTCTACACCGCTGAAACTGACCCATGGAGGATCAGGAGCACCGAACTCACGCCGCTGAAACTGACAACCCACCGAGGATCAGGAGCAACTAACGCCGCTGAAACTGTAAACGTAGAATCAGGATCAACGAACTCGCGCCACTGAAACTGACCCGCCGAGGATCAGGCGCACCGAACTCACGCTGCTGAAACTGACCAACCGAGAATCAGTAGCAACGAGAAAACGTCGTTAAATCTGACCCATCAGGAATCAGGAGCACGGAGCACACGTCGCTGTACTAGACTAATCATTTTCGAGATCAAAAGTCAGATGGTATGACCCACATATATATATATATATATATATATATATATATATATATATATATATATATATATATATATATTTGGATGAATAGGAGTGAATTATTATTATTGGAAATAATTTACAAAAATCCCTTCTAATTCATTTATGGCCTTGTTATAGTGTACGACTGACAAAAAGACTTTAATCATAATTATTAATGATCTTTCTTTATTCCAAGTCTACGCAAGTTATCATCAAATAATTAATTATAATACGATAGCATAACTCAAAGAAACACTCGAAATCACGCATAGTCATAGAGATTTATAGAAAGGTTATAATCAATCATACGTATTTACAACAACTCCAGGAATACCTTAAGACACAAGCCATTCTTTTCAGTAGATTTTCACATTCCTTTCCTTCACCATATTTAGTCTATGTATCTGACAAAAAACAGTAAAAACCGACCACTTGTTGGGAAAAAGTACAAGCTAAATGTCCGACGGTGTCCTAATGAGAATCTCTGCAGTGATTTAAGAACCTCCTATTGAAAGGAAAAGTGAATCATGTAGTCCTCACCTGAGTCCTGAAGGAAAGCCTCTGGACGACTGGGGCCCGGTCACGCTTGGACCGACCGCAATAGAGCAAGGAATCGCTCGGACGCGGTGCCATGTCGCCGCACAACCGTGGCTCTCTCTTACTTCCCGTATCACCTTCGCGACCACGGCGATATAGGAGCGGGTGCGAGAAGTGGCGAGGACAACTCCCACCGTTCCCGTGGGGGTCAATATTCCGGTGATAACGTGAACACCTACCCGACAGGTGGGGCCTCACTTATATGAAAGTATAAAAAGATAAATGAATTATGAACAAAATCTATACGCTGGGTTCAAAACTGACGTGATCACATTGAATAACTCCACGACAAACAATCGTAAAACAACTGTAATACATGAATCTCCCTTCCGGAACGGAAAAGTTGTACAGTAAGTAATTTAATGTATGAGTGGAATATAGACAACTAATCATGAGATATGTAGGTCTCAACCAGTGATGAGATAGGTGAAATAATAGAATAATTATGTAGTACTGTTTTGCCAAGGAGGGTGAGTAAATCCAATGTCAGTGTTTCAACTATATCAAGACTTTTAGGAATACTGTTTGTAAGCAATTTTAGTTTTCAAAGATTTTCATAACGAATTTTTTGTTTAAATACGTACATACTGAACATGGAAAGTACCATTTTCTCATTTATGTAAATCTAGAGTCAATTAAGCTATTTATTTGGAATATGGCATTAATATCGTAACTATTGTGATAGTTATAACAAAGACAATAATTTAATGTTTATACAATTTGTTACCAAAAGTCTTTGATTATAGGTATTTTAAAGTATCAAATAACTTTGTTTGGAAATACGAGGAATAATGGAGTGATGTTAAAGGAAATGGTGAGAGTTGCAAGTGAAGAGAGGTGGCATCTAGCGGAGTTCGCCTCAACTAGCATCGAACTAGACAGCTGGGAGAACTAGTGGATCCGTGCTTTATTATCTTGATGTCATTTCGATTAGTATACGTAAGTTATTAGTTTAAAATTTGCAGTTGTAGCTATGTCTAATTTCAAGTTTTGGCGGTTTAACCGAATATTAAAGAAGATTTATTACTTAAATAAAATGCGACCTCCAGATGCCCTATTTCACACAGCAAATGGAACATAACAATAAAGCATGCTATTAAACAATACAAATACAAACAAAATAAGAGAGAATTGTCGGTTTAACCAATGTTTATTGAAAATGTATTATTTATATCAAATTCTACCTCCATAGACCATATTTTACGTGGCAAATAGATGATAGGAATAAATATTTACTTCCCTGTGGGAAATATATTGGATCATGGGTATGTCTAAAGGTAATGTTTTCAGTTCTTCTACATAGCTGTCCTACCGTTACATATTTTGGTTTGACGGATTGTCAATACCCTCCAGTACTAATACATATCATGTCAAAATCAATTACACAAGGAAAGAAAAAATACTAATGAAAGCTTTGAAGGAAACCTTGTCCAGGAAGCAGAAAGAAAAATATTTGTACCTGCTTCCCTGTGGGAAATATGTTATATCATGGATATCTCTAAAGAGAATCTTTTCGGTTCATCTAAACAACTGTTCTTATAACCAAACTGTGACGTCATTATTTCAAATATTTGTCCCCCCCCAGAGCTAAGAGATAATATATATGGCAAAACGCAACACGAATCTGATAAATTTGTATACAATCTTCTCCTACCGTCTAGGCTGGAAGATAAGTTTCCCCCCTCATCATCAAGACGATAGGGAAAACTTGTGAATATTTTGATTATAATCATGGGATGGTGGTGTGTCCTGTCCAGGTCCACCTACTTGGAGGCCACGAATTATGAATAGTTATGAGCGATGGTCGGTGGATTATCACATCCACCGATCCGGGGGTTGGTTCTGGTGTGAACTAGACGTCCGCTCTAATGAACACTACGTCCATCCGAAAAAAATCACCAGAGCCAAAAGTGGTTCGGGTCCCATATTAAACTGTGGGTCCCTTATATGCCACCGGCTGTTGGGCTATTAATTAACAGTCCTGTATAAGGAACATGTCAGCCTTAGTCATAAACAAGATTACAAGATCGTACCACAATTATCTTAAACTCATTTATCTTTCATACTTGAACTTGAGGCTTAAAATATCTACTTAGGTAGATTGTCATTTCAAAAGGTAATTCTTATTATCAAACCCCTCTGGGAATTATTTCTAAAACGACAGAAAATTCAGATTAAAGACATCATACATGGATGATAGCCGACCTCTGTTGGGAGAGCGTCCCCGGGGCGTATCTGGACTATATCTCCCTCAGCTGAAAAAGCGAGGTGTGTGGAAGGGTGTAGGTAGGGTGGGTGCAGGAGCCAGATGGCCGTCGCCGCAGCCGCAGCCGCAGCCGCACAGCAGTAGTAACAGTAACATTACAAATACACGCGCACGCACACGCACACGTTATTCCAATTTGAAAAGTCAAATTAACGTCATAAGAAACAGAAAAGAAAAATAAGAAGAGAATCTAATTGAGTTAATGGGCATTATCATGATCAAATCAAAGCATTCACAAAAGTTGTGAACTATGCAAACATTATGTATATATGTACATTGTCCCAAACTCAGATGAGAATATTTCCATCTGTTAATATTCTTCATTGATATTATGTAGTTTAAACAGCAAACACACCTGCTTACAAAAGTTTTAAAAGCGTAATGGACTTTTCTTGTGAGTAAAAATAAAAAAATAGAGACGGTTATTTTATTAGTAGCGACTGGTACAGTCATTTCCCATTCGATCATGACCCCGCGGTGGCATTCTGACCATAAGGTTGGACGTGACGCGGCCAGCGCGCGACATTACCTTAAACTGCTCGCCACTGACCTTGCCGGCACGGCTTAGGTCGCCAGTGGCTCTCACCACTGATACGCTCTTCAAATCTAATACACATCTTATCGTAAGTTCGACTGAAAATCACAAAAACCTCCTCGCATACTTTTAAGATAACATTTAACACTGTAACAGTTAAATGTTTAAATGAATGCGTCTATTCTTTCTTCAGATACATTAAAACTTAAAAATATTGATAACGAACAAAATGAATACGGTATTTCAATTTGACTTTCTTATAATTTTAGTTCAATGAAAACTGATATTGCGAAAAAAGCGCTTGTAAAGGGATTAATGGGGAGTGTGGATGGAAAATGATGCATAACGTTGGTTAGAGGAATAGCTGAGTGCTGGGAGTACAGTATTAATGGTTTATTAATGACAACCGTGTCGTCGCCACCCATACACGGCGGGCCGGCACGATACATGACTCATCCTCCAAGCAGCCTCGCCGCCCCGACCTGGCCCGGGCCTTCATCCAGACTAAACGGTTATGCCTATTTATGATATTGAAATTAAATTTATAAATTTCCACCAGTATTTTGTCAAAGGGTTTCATGCCATCTGGAATTAATTAAGATTGAAGATAAAATTTCAGACGACTAATTGACACTTCGCTCTTTAGTTATTTTATCAGACCTTTTTCCTAGTTCTCACTTTTAGCTTTTTACGGCATGAACGAGGATCCAAAAATACGAATATTCCGTACTGTATGCGTCCTTATTATGTTTCTTATATACACCTGAAAGACTTCTTGACAATAATATTGATAACGAACTGACAATTAAATGAATAATGATAACGTTGTGTATATTTGTATCTTCTGTGTGTCTAAATTATAATGAAACTTGATAATATATGGAAAATGGATAATAGTGGTAAAGAAGGAATTAATGAGTTCGATTAATGACATAGTGCACGGCGAGGACGAGGGCCCGGCCATGCCTTATCCGGCGGGCAAGGGCGTCCTGGCCAGCCTGTAGCTGTAGCTCCACGACCTCGGCCAATACCCATCACTCCCATATATTGGTGTTTTACGGCGAAACTGCCTTATAAAAGGGCGTCCTGGCCAGCCTGTAGCTGTAGCTCCACGACCTCAATACATCACTCCCATATAGTTGGCGCGACGCGGCGCGACGCGGCGAGGACGAGGGCCCGGCCACTGCCTTATACGGCGGCGGGCAAGGGCGTCCTGGCCAGCCTGTAGCTGTAGCTCCACGGCCTCGGCCAATACCCATCACTCCCATATAGTTGGTGTTGGTGCGGCGCGGCGCGGCACGGCGAGGACGAGGGCCCAGCCACTGCCTTATACGGCGGCGGGCAAGGGCGTCCTGGCCAGCCTGTAGCTGTAGCTCCACGGCCTCGGCCAATACCCATCACTCCCATATAGTTGGCGCGACGCGGCGCGGCACGGCGAGGACGAGGGCCCGGCCACTGCCTTATACGGCGGCGGGCAAGGGCGTCCTGGCCAGCCTGTAGCTGTAGCTCCACGACCTCGGCCAATACCCATCACTCCCATATAGTTGGTGTTGGTGCGGCGCGGCGCGGCACGGCGAGGACGAGGGCCCGGCCACTGCCTTATACGGCGGCGGGCAAGGGCGTCCTGGCCAGCCTGTAGCTGTAGCTCCACGACCTCGGCCAATACCCATCACTCCCATATAGTTGGTGCGGCGCGGCGCGGCGCGGCACGGCGAGGACGAGGGCCCGGCCACTGCCTTATACGGCGGCGGGCAAGGGCGTCCTGGCCAGCCTGTAGCTGTAGCTCCACGACCTCGGCCAATACCCATCACTCCCATATAGTTGGTGCGGCGCGGCGCGGCACGGCGAGGACGAGGGCCCGGCCACTGCCTTATACGGCGGCGGGCAAGGGCGTCCTGGCCAGCCTGTAGCTGTAGCTCCACGACCTCGGCCAATACCCATCACTCCCATATAGTTGGTGTTGGTGCGGCGCGGCGCGGCACGGCGAGGACGAGGGCCCGGCCACTGCCTTATACGGCGGCGGGCAAGGGCGTCCTGGCCAGCCTGTAGCTGTAGCTCCACGACCTCGGCCAATACCCATCACTCCCATATAGTTGGTGTTGGTGCGGCGCGGCGCGGCACGGCGAGGACGAGGGCCCGGCCACTGCCTTATACGGCGGCGGGCAAGGGCGTCCTGGCCAGCCTGTAGCTGTAGCTCCACGACCTCGGCCAATACCCATCACTCCCATATAGTTGGTGAGGCACGGCGAGGACGAGGGCCCGGCCACTGCCTTATACGGCGGCGGGCAAGGGCGTCCTGGCCAGCCTGTAGCTGTAGCTCCACGACCTCGGCCAATACCCATCACTCCCATATAGTTGGTGAGGCACGGCGAGGACGAGGGCCCGGCCACTGCCTTATACGGCGGCGGGCAAGGGCGTCCTGGCCAGCCTGTAGCTGTAGCTCCACGACCTCGGCCAATACCCATCACTCCCATATAGTTGGTGTTGGTGCGGCGCGGCGCGGCACGGCGAGGACGAGGGCCCGGCCACTGCCTTATACGGCGGCGGGCAAGGGCGTCCTGGCCAGCCTGTAGCTGTAGCTCCACGACCTCGGCCAATACCCATCACTCCCATATAGTTGGTGTTGGTGCGGCGCGGCGCGGCACGGCGAGGACGAGGGCTCGGCCACTGCCTTATACGGCGGCGGGCAAGGGCGTCCTGGCCAGCCTGTAGCTGTAGCTCCACGACCTCGGCCAATACCCATCACTCCCATATAGTTGGTGTTGGTGCGGCGCGGCGCGGCACGGCGAGGACGAGGGCCCGGCCACTGCCTTATACGGCGGCGGGCAAGGGCGTCCTGGCCAGCCTGTAGCTGTAGCTCCACGACCTCGGCCAATACCCATCACTCCCATATAAACGTTTGGCAATTGGCGCTTCCTTCTAACTACTATAAACAACCATACTGCGTCTCAGAGCCGTTAAATGAATCACGAGCAATATTAACTAAGAAGCAAGAGTCTCGGAGCACTCAAAGACTATTCAATTTATTTTTAACATTTTACGATCCACATTAAGTCGCAAAGACTAAACAGCAGGGACCAAATAAATACATATGTTACATGAAATAAATACCCCAGTAAAATCAGACCTGCATACTACAACAGATGTCATAGTTAGACTAATGGACCTCTTCGTATTCACTGTGTAGCGGTTTTGGCACAGAACTCGTAAATGTTTGGCAGACTGTCAGATATCAATTTGGGCTGGTTCAAAAACAATGGGAAATTGTTAAGGTTTCTTTAAATATAAACTTTAGAGGGTTCTTCGATTAAAAAAATGTTCTTTGGTCCTAAAACTATACTTAAAACATAAATGTGAGAAGTACAGTTTAGACAGCTATTTCCAAGGTGGTTGTCGTAGAAATGTGTATTGCCAGCTGAGAACCACGAGTATGCCTATGCCGTAGACCGTATCCGAGCCGCAGACAAGGCTTCTTCGTTAACTAGGTTGAACCAACAACAAAGTTGTCTCGATCAATGGAGACCTAAAAATATACACGACTACTGTTGTAGATTGTTTTACCTACCTGCAAACCACACTCGGGCATGTCAACGGGCCTTTAATCCTTGCCATCAGTTTATCGCATAGGGCAGCTTATTTCACAAGTGAAAAATAAATAATACTGATGACTGAGAAATATAAAAACACAAAATCTTTTAGTAAAATACAACAATTTCCTTGACACATCGATCGTTTAGAATTACACACCTAGGTCTAGTTTTATATGGGGTACAGCGTTTAAAAAGGCATAAATATAAATTACTCATTACACCTTTCTATAAGATTTGTAAAATTCCAATAGTCATAGATATGCAATTCGAGCCATGTTTAAAAAATATTCTAATGAAAATTAATAATATCCGGAATATTTTTACTCTAGATTTGGAGCATCCAGCGTTTGTTGATATACGAGTAGATCGGGAATTCAATTTAAGCTTATTCGGTTGTATTTGAGCCACCATAGCTGATCACAAAATTAATAACGTTGATTTGTTATAAATGTTTAGGGTGATACATGAAGGGGTTTGGAGGGCACTGCTGCGTTAATGTACTACTGTAGTCCCTATTGTAAAGGATACTCATAACATTTCTTTCACTTATCGAAGTACAAAGCTGTCTTTGTACATTGGGCTATCGATTAATGTTCTTGACATAAGATGATGACTCAGCTGGGTTTATGTCAACAACAAACCTGAACACGGGCTTGGGATTACACACTCGCGCTTCATATTCACTTTTAAAAATCGGCATCTCTTAGCTTGAAAAACACAAGCTCACGGAACGATAAATAAAACTCCTTATATTAAGTGGACACAATTTTAATATTGAGACCGATATCAGTCAGCTAGGCTACAAGAAACTTACTTCATTCTAAAACTGATAGATAACCTCAATAAATAGTGCTGTGTTATCATTTATTTATTTTGTAATAAATTTCGACTGCCCATCTCCATGGTCCTAGGTCCACCGAGTCGCCGGCCAGTGGTTTTGTTTCAGAACTTCTGACTCACTGGGCCAGCGCGTAGCTTTTGAGATGCCGACCAAATAAGTTGAACTGGACGATATTGTAATGTTTATTAAAATTAAACCAATTCATCAGACTATAGCATATTATTAATAGTCAAGTTATATAAAGCTATACGCCGTCCTAGAGTGATTACATAACGAAGCCGAAGGATATCAGGTGGCGGTGACTCAGGGTAAAAAAAACTGGACACGTCCGTTACAGACACCCGTGAGCTGCACGCCGGGGCGCTGGGCAGTGGACGGTGGACGGTGGACACCCCCTACTTCCCTACACTTCCTCATCCACTTGGTCCATCATCGGACTAAGATCACAAGAAATTTCAAATTTATCTAGTTCTCAGTTTTTGCCCACAAAATTTTAGAAAAGAATTCAGGATATTAAATTGGCGACATCTCTTACTTGCAATATGATTACAGAGTAGAGTAACTCTGGAGTTATCTATTTAAATTAATTACTTGAACGTTCAGAATATTACATTACTCAGGGGTTATTTATTGAAGTTAATTATTAGAATTTCTAGAATATTATTAATCACAACGCATGTACCACATTACTCGCCGTCGCCTGACAACCGTTCTGACGATAACAAAATAAACGTCTGCAAAATTGGAGTAGTGAAACAAGTTAAATTAAAAGCGGTCGCAATTTATCCCCGAACCTTTCCAGGGCAGAACTCGACCACTTTGTTTTGTTTATTGCCGTTGTGAAACGCAGCTGTTTCAAATATACGTGGTTACTTACTACTGTACTATGCAAGTGTGCAAACGCGTGTATAATTGTTGAGATGATGCGACTTAAATAACCATAACTAACAAACAAGGTAAAAAGTCGATACCTTGGAAAAGAAAAGAGAAACTACAACCGGCGATGACTTACCACCTGGTACTGCACAACACATCCGCTACTCACCTGTAAAAATAACATATATCAGGAGTGCTCTCATTGGCTGATATAGTGAAAATGAAACTCTCGTGGTCACCGAGAGTTTCATTAAATTAACTTTATTAAATTAAATTAACTTTCAAATTAACTAATTTAAAGTTACAGTCGAGGCCTGGTGAACTGCAAGTTGAAGCGTGATGCAAGTCTGACAAAAAGTCCACGAAAATAATTTCTTATTTATGTCCCTGCAATGTTTTAATTAATTATCATTCGTAATAGGAGGTTTAAAAATCAATTATAAAATCAAATAATAATTGGTTATAAAAAATACATTCTATTCGATCAAAGAATTGAAAACACACAATGCCTAAATATCCTTATCACCCTTGCTTTTATTCGCCCATAAATAAACAATCTTTTCCACCGAGCATAGAATACAGTTTGTACTCTCTTCTAGCTGAAATTTGTTCACTAGCTCGCCAGCTTTATTTGACATTGTAATTGTATTTTCACGAATGACGAATTTCTTACGAATACAAGCAGCTTTGTTGTAACGGGTTCATCACGATAAAGACAACCAGTTGTTTTACAACAGTCTTAAAATAGTATGGTAACCGGTCATTGGATAGAAAAAATACAATCTAAAACTCACTCAAACATAAAGAATTGTACAGAGTAAGTTTAAATTAGTTAGCCAAAGTTGTATTGTAGTACTGTACGTGAGACGAGATGGCGTGCTGGGGGTCACGGGAACCGTGTGATAAGCAACAAACAGGCACGGCCAGTCAGCTGAGGCACGGACTAACACTGGGTAATCATTGACGACAGCAAGTTGTATTGTATTACTGTACGTGAGACGAGATGGCGTGCTGGGGGTCACGGGAACCGTGTGATAAGCAACAAACAGGCACGGCCAGTCAGCTGAGGCACGGACTAACACTGGGTAATCATTGACGACAGCAAGTTGTATTGTATTACTGTACGTGAGACGAGATGGCGTGCTGGGGGTCACGGGAACCGTGTGATAAGCAACAAACAGGCACGGCCAGTCAGCTGAGGCACGGACTAACACTGGGTAATCATTGACGACAGCAAGTTGTATTGTATTACTGTACGTGAGACGAGATGGCGTGCTGGGGGTCACGGGAACCGTGTGATAAGTAACAAACAGGCACGGCCAGTCAGCTGAGGCACGGACTAACACTGGGTAATCATTGACGACAGCAAGTTGTATTGTATTACTGTACGTGAGACGAGATGGCGTGCTGGGGGTCACGGGAACCGTGTGATAAGCAACAAACAGGCACGGCCAGTCAGCTGAGGCACGGACTAACACTGGGTAATCATTGACGACAGCAAGTTGTATTGTATTACTGTACGTGAGACGAGATGGCGTGCTGGGGGTCACGGGAACCGTGTGATAAGCAACAAACAGGCACGGCCAGTCAGCTGAGGCACGGACTAACACTGGGTAATCATTGACGACAGCAAGTTGTATTGTATTACTGTACGTGAGACGAGATGGCGTGCTGGGGGTCACGGGAACCGTGTGATAAGTAACAAACAGGCACGGCCAGTCAGCTGAGGCACGGACTAACACTGGGTAATCATTGACGACAGCAAGTTGTATTGTATTACTGTACGTGAGACGAGATGGCGTGCTGGGGGTCACGGGAACCGTGTGATAAGCAACAAACAGGCACGGCCAGTCAGCTGAGGCACGGACTAACACTGGGTAATCATTGACGACAGCAAGTTGTATTGTATTACTGTACGTGCGACGAGATGGCGTGCTGGGGGTCACGGGAACCGTGTGATAAGCAACAAACAGGCACGGCCAGTTAGCATAGGCACGGACTAACACTGGGTAATCATTGACGACAGCAAGTTGTATTGTGTTACTGTACGTGCGACGAGATGGCGTGCTGGGGGTCACGGGAACCGTGTGATAAGCAACAAACAGGCACGGCCAGTTAGCATAGGCACGGACTAACACTGGGTAATCACTAACGACAGCAGAATGGAAGATCGAACACAATAATTACACGGTTCCGGCCGGACTACTTAAATGGGAACAGGCTTCGTTTGAATAGCACCTTGAAAATGTTACTTGATTTCGTCGTTCATGTCGCCAAACGAATGGATACAATAAATAGATAGTTATAACAAATAAAAGAGGCAGGGCCCAATTATAAGAAGCACGCTGTGGAAGTGGCACAGTTCCCACGTGTAGCTGCCCTAAATATTTTAAGATAGGTCAGTGGTATCATAGTCTGTCGTCGAACTAAAACTAAAGTGCATTACGAGACACAAACATTGCAACAAACCTATAATTGAAACTGCGACCTAAATTTCTGAGAGAAATGCAGCTACGCGGCGGCCGGTTGGTGAAACTCGTTCAATAACGCGCTTTTCCACGGTAGGAATGAGTCACTCAGCGTGGGCCCTCACCGGTCTGGGAGTGGAGCTCCTACGGCTGCTACATCGCTCAGCCGCCGCGCAGCGCACACTGAACCTGCCACATAGCCGAAGAAAACAGACTCAGCGCAATGAGAATTCCCCGACTTTCAGACGAGAGATACAAAAGAAAACATTATATATTATCTGCGCATGATTGTAGCCATTGGCTACAGAGATGTCTCTATTTTAAGATGCTTAGCAAAGTTGGCATAGTAGATTAACAATTACGAGTATTTATTAAATCGTTTCAACTAATAAGCAAAACCCAAACCGCAAAGATATTAACGCGTGTCTAGAAATGAGACTTGATTGTTATATGAATCTATATGTATTGAAGACTTTGGACTACAGAGCGTGATAAAAGCCTTCACGTGCCATGCTCCCTTGTCAATCCTTTTTTAGCACGCAATGAAAGTTTTGAAATTTTCAACATATTTATGTTGGAATTGTAAATAACGTCGAGAGCGTTCACAATTAAATTTATAAGAAGAAAATGAACCGAATCTGTTTTGTGGTTTGTTTACGGAGGTGAGAGTAATGAAGAGAAACGGCGTCAACACGGAGGGCGGCGAGTACAGCTTACTATCGAGCGGGACGGGACGGTTAGGTAGCAATAGGTAACGGTAACACACAATATTCAACACAAACCCTGGTCACTAATTAACACGTGAACGGGTAGGTTTTTAATTTTAATTTTAATTTTACTAAACACGGTTCCTCTTATTGTACGCAAACAGCTGTTGTAGTTCTATGTTCTTTTAGCCAATTTCCCATACAGATGAAGCCATTACCGAAGGTGGGTGGGTGGCACGGTCAGACTTTCGGAACTATGAAAAATTTTGTTTTGGGGTCCATATGAGGCCTTCGTGTGCGCGTCGTTTAAAAAATGGTCCAATCCTGACCAATGTGTGAGATGTGTTCTACGTTTAGACGGATAAGATTTGCACTATAAAGTGAGGTTTATGCATATAATATAACAAACAATTAGTTTTTTAACACTCTTGAAATCAGCTAAATAAACTAATAACTTAGTTTTATTAATCTTTTTCTATCAAAAAGAGATATAGTTACTGGTAAACACAGAAATTAGTTTTTTGTAGCTCATACATGTTCATCTTAGGTTACAATACATTATGTGTCGATTATTATTTAAAATATTGTGATAAAAATTTATTCACAGCTTCTTATAATTTGGAAAGGTCTAATAGTTCGATTAAATAAAATTTTCCCTAGTGACAGACAATCTACATTCTCATTTTCGATATTATTCTTGTGGCGGGTAAGCAAATTGTTATAAACTTCTTATCGTTTGAAATTTTGTGATAAAACTTGTGTGGTTTGTCGGGCAATGGTCGTTCTACCTGAAGACCTCCTCGACAACTGCACCAACGTTGGATGTTTGTGGTTACTGAACTTATACCGCTTGCAATGATCGTTCTACCTGAATACCTCCCCGACAACCACACCAGCGTTGGATGCTTGTGGTAGCTGAACCTATACAGCTTGCAATGGTCGTTCTATCTGAAGACCTCCCCGACAACCACACCAGCGTTGGATGCTTGTGGTAACTGAACTTATACCGCTTGCAATGATCGTTCTACCTGAATACCTCCCCGACAACCACACCAGCGTTGGATGCTTGTGGTAACTGAACTTATACCGCTTGCAATGATCGTTCTACCTGAATACCTCCCCGACAACCACACCAGCGTTGGATGCTTGTGGTAACTGAACTTATACCGCTTGCAATGATCGTTCTATCTGAAGACCTCCCCGACAACCACACCAGCGTTGGATGCTTGTGGTAACTGAACTTATACAGCTTGCAATGATCATTCTACCTGAATACCTCCCCGACAACCACACCAGCGTTGGATGCTTGTGGTAACTGAACTTATACAGCTTGCAATGACCGTTCTATCTGAAGACCTCCCCGACAACCACACCAGCGTTGGATGCTTGTGGTAACTGAAATTATACCGCTTGCAATGACCGTTTTACCTGAATACCTCCCCGACAACCACACCAGCGTTGGATGATTGTGGTAACTGAACTTATACAGCTTACAATAGTCGTTCTATCTGAAGACCTCCCCGACAACCACACCAGCGTTGGATGCTTGTGGTAACTGAACTTATACAGCTTGCAATGATCGTTCTACCTGAATACCTCCCCGACAACCACACCAGCGTTGGATGCTTGTGGTAACTGAACTTATACCGCTTGCAATGATCGTTCTACCTGAATACCTCCCCGACAACCACACCAGCGTTGGATGCTTGTGGTAACTGAACTTATACCGCTTGCAATGATCGTTCTACCTGAATACCTCCCCGACAACCACACCAGCGTTGGATGCTTGTGGTAACTGAACTTATACCGCTTGCAATGATCGTTCTACCTGAATACCTCCCCGACAACCACACCAGCGTTGGATGATTGTGGTAACTGAACTTATACAGCTTGCAATGACCGTTCTACCAGAATACCTCCCCGACAACCACACCAGCGTTGGATGCTTGTGGTAACTGAACTTATACAGCTTGCAATGACCGTTCTACCTGAATAACTCCTCGACAACCACACCAGCATTGGATGCTTGTGGTAACTGAACTTATACCGCTTGCAATGACCGTTCTACCTGAATAACTCCTCGACAACCACACCAGCGTTGGATGGTTGTGGTAACTGAACTTATACAGCTTGCAATGAGTTTACCTGAATAACTCCCGACAACCACACCAGCGTTGGATGCTTGAACAAATAAATATTTCAATATCACTCTGAGGTAACTGAATACACCACAACCAAAATGCTGTTATGCTTTAGCTTACCGTAGCAGTTTTTTCCTGAATACCTCCCTGTACCACACCAGTAGTGGTGGTAACTAACTCAATTTTTTACTTTCGGCTCGATTATTCCGGAGTTTACGGGGCCGATGCTCTGTTTTGTTTCCTCTTTTTTAGCTCTGTCAGTTGATGATATTTCTGGACAGCACCCGTCCGTACCGCACACAAACCTAGTAAATAATATCGTCAATCCAATCCTTAGATGTTGACAAGCATTTAAACGTCGTCCAATAATGCCAACGTCTTCATATCAAGCTGTACCGCCCCCGGAGTTTTCCCAATACCGTTCAGCTGAAATTGCTCCTGTTTATTGGATTTCCTCACAAAGCCAAGACCACTTATAGGATTATGTTCTCCCTTCCCAAAAATAGATTACCAATAATTGTAAATTTTACTGTAACACTGTAACATGGCGTATATAATTATTATACATATTACAGTAGTAGCGAAATTTATTATTAATGATAGAATGATGTTTACAACATAATTAGTTTTAATCAAATTGTCTGATTATTTTAATTTAACTAAGACAGAAATCAAAACGACTATCTAAAAACATATTCAACGAAAAAAGAAGATCAAATGACTTCCCCAAAGTGAAATAGCTAGTCAGTTAATCAAGTGTCACTAGAGTAATGAAAAAGAAGAAAGATTGTTGTTACAAATAATATCCCTTTAATTTATAAATTGGGCGATCCAGAAAAATCCTGCTCAACCTTGTATAAGATTAAATCACTTAATACAGTAGTTAAAATTTGATTGGCAGTTTATTATTTGGGTTGTTAACCCAAATAAATATATCCTCTATCATTGTTATACATTTGGAAACTAGAATCATATAAAAAATCTACAACTAAAACAAACAAGCAGATATCAGATTCCCATTACGAGGCAACTTCAGGGAATCTGTCCAGATTGAAACCCCAAGTGTTCCAGGTGCTCGACTGTTCCGTCCGTGGCGTGTGTACCACACTAACAGTGCAGTCACGATCCTCTCATTACGGTCGCTGCCAGAGTCCTAGAGCGCGGACCCCAGCCAGCCCTATCAGGCCACCTAGCTACACAAGGCAAACCGTTCGAAGCCTTCTGTAACATTTAATTATGCTTAACTCTAGAACTGTGACAAAGGACTATCGAAAACGGCTTTAAAATTGTCCCCGAGGGCCTTTTGGGACGGTGGCGTTGTCCTGTAATCCGTGGGCTACATGGAGGTCACGAAATGTGGATAGTTATGAGCGATGGTCGGTGGATGTGATGTGGATTAACGTCCGTACTACATTCATCCGAAAAGACCTAGCTCATAATTTAGACCAGTTCGTAATTCGGAGGCAGTGGTTCGGACACAACGTTAAACTGTAGTTCCCTTAGTTGCCATCGGCATTTGAGCTATTAATTAACAGTTATGTTTAAGAAACATGTCAGTCTTAGTCAGTAACAGTACTACAAGATCGCGCCACAATCACCTTACTTCTTCATTCTCTTCCTCATTCATTCTTGGCCTAAAATACCTACTTTGTGTTAGGGTTGCTATTTCAATAATCTAATCTAATCTTCAAACTATAAAACTGGTATTTTATAATAGTTTATACTATTTTAATATATCAATATTGTATTGTAGCTGATATTTGCTATAGTTTATACTGTTATCAATGGATGCGGGAGTTTTATAACCATACGAATATATTTTGTTGGATTATTTGCCCTGAAATGCGATGCAATGGCTGCAGGAAGTAAAATAGAAGTATTACAAAATTTCTTTGGAAAATCCGCGCCGAAATGTCCACTGCTTTCGATTTATTTTGTTGATTTTTTGTAATTATTGTAAATGAGACAAATGACGGAGACGAACATTTTTTCGTTCCTCCTTGTAGCAAATTACATCCTTTATTCTGTGATACTTAAGTCGACTCTGTGCATTAAAAATTTGTTTCATAATGTTTTAGTAAGCCTTGACATCTGTCAAAACAGAAAAATAATTCGTATGTCCGTCAAGGGCATTTGAAAATCTGGTTCTGTAAGCAACATAAGTAACGTAAATGTATAAAATAATAAATATAAATGAAGAATAAGAAACTATCTATCTAATAGTTAAAAGACGGCCAGTACTAATAAACCTGTAAGCCACCGGCGAGGTTGACGACTCACAGCGGCCAACGGCCAACGAGCACCAGGGCGGAGGGAATATTCCAGCGGGCGATCTGGACTTTGGCCAGGGCTATTTTAATTGTGTCGAGATTCAACATTGCATCGTAGCCTTTAACACGATATCTCGCCTTCTGGACAAGGCTATCGTAGAACATTTTTTCTGTATTGAACTCAAAAAATATGAATTAAAGACACAAAATATATGTTTTGTATTGTTACTCTCAGAAACAAGTAACGACAAGCAAGTATTTCATATATATATATATATACATATATATTGCTAGTATCCTAAGAAGATTTTTCTTCAAATTATCAGTAATAACTTTCAGGGCGTGTATATTAACGGCGCGGCGCGGCGCGGCGGTAGAGCCCCGTGAGTCAGCGAGCGACGCGTCGCCCATGACATCGACGACTACGGCCCGACACGAATATTGATGAACAATATCAAACCTCCATGACGACTTTCAACTATTAACATTTTTTTAACCCCTAGTTTAATTTTAGCGATTTTCCTGTAGATGTATCGCTATTAATATTGTTCACATGGTACAACCTAAGTCAGGGACGGATGTTTTTGTCGTTTTGGGGGTCTCTAAAAATGCCTAAAACAAAAAACCGATCGAAACTGCATGTAATTTTTACATTAAATTTATAAAAAAGAAATAATATTTTATTAGCACCATTGATGTCAGCTCATAAACGCAAATAAGTATTTTGAATATTTGCTTTAGCAAATATTCAAAATACTGACATTGATATTATAGATATTAATCTTATGACTTATTGATCAATTTGACTCATTATCAATCGGTTACGTAGATACAGACTCTGTTTAACATGTTAGGTTTGAGGCTCCAATGTCACTATTATGGGAATGAAAATATAATATCAGGCTTATTGTCTATATAATACAGTGTAAAAAGACTTGGTATACCGCGTCATATAGTTAATATCTATGTATGTTATAAAATCTAAATTATTTTGTTACCCTTTGCCCATTTTATTCTTATTGAGAACTAGCCAAAGTACCCGTTCTTCGTACGGGTTAAAAAGGCTGAAAGGTGTAGGCTCTACTGATACATTTAAGTTATTGTTAATTAATTCTTCATTGTTTACATAATGACAAAACACGAGTGTCTACAACATTTCAAAGTAACATCTGTCAAATATTAGGAGAGGATAAGGATTAATGTAATAGAGACAGTCGTCGGAAAAAAACTTAAAATCAACCATTCCACTATTTCAAATAATTCACTAATTTCGATCCAGCGGTTTATCTGAAAAATCAACTTTAAATTTCTTCTTCTTCCCGAACTGTCAAAATGTAAAGTAAACGGATGTTGACATTAAAAACTGTAAACATTGAATCCCAGGGTATTTACAGCAACCATGTCTTCTGCTTCTCGAACTGTCAAATTTTAGTGTTCACAGCTGTTTACATTCAAGTAATTTTTTGTTTTCATTCTCTAAAAATGTAAACATTGAAACTTAGGACGTTCACAGGGCGTAGCCCGAGAGGATTTTAAGGAAATGAGTATGCCTATGTGTTGCATGAGTTTAAGATCTGCCTTTGTGTAAAATTTCAAACCGGTCGGTTCAGTATTTTTCGCATTTACTTGCCAAAACAGACCCACAAACAAACATACAGAAACCACCTCTTCTTTATAATATTATAGATAAGAAAATTGATAGCCTATAACTTCCTTATGTGAATTAATCTACGATGAAGAATAGTTTGTATCATGACCAGTAATTCCCATATCAATGGAAATTCGTTTAGTATGCAGATCCACCTCTACGATAGATGTTAAATCATATTTATCTAAAAATAAATTACTTTAGCTTTATATGAGCCTACACCCTGATAACTAGTTTAGACAAATGTTTGTTTATTGTAAAGTACTTCCTAACTTCCTAAGCTAAATTGATACGATTCTCAAAATCATTATACTCTTCCAACGACTTCCAAATATGGTTTCCACCTTATTTATGAAATTATAACTAAATAATCATCGACAACTTCAAACACTTAAATACAAAAATAATTCTAAGAAACAGTGAATTGCCCACGGGGGTGTATTCCAAGAAGCGATGGTCTGGAGGTTTCCAACACGAGACACAACCACCACACAAACCACCCCTGGATGGTTCTGCGTGACGCAGTGCGATCGTATGTCACACAATGCAGATGATTACAATCAGCTTGCAGGCTAATCAGCAACTATAGCGAGTAAGCGGGAAATGCCGACACTGACATCTGTAAGACGAGCAATATAAACAAGAAAAAAGGGAATGAGATGGTGGAATGCTATTGAAAGGGAAAAATTTCAAGTTTGCTTCAATTTATGATTATTAAAAAAGGGAAAAGAGATTTTTTGGGGGGGAGAAAGGACTTCCAATATATGGCGAATCATGAAATGGTATGAATGGTGATCATAGATGGTTGAAGCCATGAAATATTTCATTGCGTTTCGAGGTTATATTGATAAACATTAGTTAAGCAGATTATTTGTTCTTATTGTCTTCATATTAAATTTTACTTGAGTACCACGTTCAGTTGGGATTTTTATATGATACTGTACATGTTGCATCACCTTATATATAGTTTGTAAGCGTGCATAAACTTGTGAACAGGGACAGTGAAAACTAAAAAGCAGAAAAAACAGGAAAAATTAAAATGTTATACCTGTTATATGTTATAAAATGTTATATATTGTTAATGTTATAAATGTTATAAAATTAATGTTATACCTTGACATTACACAGAAGGGTAGTTGTTCTTTTCTGCGATCTTTAGGTCTGTTTGATTCCAAATTTAATCGTTCTTTCAATTATAAGAAAAAAATTAATAAGAAGTTACTAATGATATATTTTTCATCCAAAACACAAAACTACCAACCTTTTATGTGATATGTGATTCCGTACAAAAGATTTTGCAAAATAGGGTTTGGCCATTTGTCAAGTATAAAAATTATCTATTGGTTCTGATAAATAATACTGTATATTAAAAAGATAAGCAGCATCAACAGACCCAAACGCATACCTCCGAGACGGCGCGCCCTGACAATGTACGAGTATTGTCGCGTCGTCTACAATCACGTGCGACGTCCACACTACCACACTGCTACGCATCGATCACCTGGCCAGGTCGATACAGGACGAAGGATGGCCACGGTGCGTGCGTGACGTCATGGCCGTGACCTACGTCACACCTGGACTGACCATAGGAGGACAAACCCTTTAATAATCTGGAGCTTTGTTACAAACAGAATGATGAAAAATAATTGTATTTAATGAAAAAAGTAATTAAACCTCTTGCAAAAAGCCATATAGCAATAAAAGTAATGAAACACTAATCGGTATTTAAAAGTCAATTAAACAAATACTGTACAACAGATTTCTTAAGTTAATGAAATACCGTCGTACACGTTGTACACCATGTGACTATTGCCGCTGTCAATTCACCACAATTCACCGCACAGACTCCAGGCATATGGTGATAACTAAACTTAGGTATGAGCCTAAACCATTCCCAAATACGCCGTTAGATACACGGAGTCGGCTCGCAGTCAACACTTCCCTTTAATCAGATTCGTCCCAGTAACGGAACAGCCCCTGATAATCCAATTTGTTCACCCTCGATCAGGGCTCAACGCATCGTATTTCACGGGTCATTTAACGTCGCTAATTATTGAAAACGCTGCAATATATTTGTGTGTATATCAGGAATATTATTTTATTTAGATAAGACAATAGTAAGTGCAATTTCTATGAACACATGGCTCATAAAATGTTAATTGTATTTATCAGCGACTTTTTTGATTGACCTTTTAAATAAAATGTATACATGTTTGTTTTCGCGGAACATGTAAGTTCCGCGGACCAGGTAGGCCTACAGTATGTATGTTACAACTAGATTACGCTAAGCGTTACGACAGCGTTTGGATCTAATTTCAGTTTCCACCTGGCCACAATAACGGCTTACAAAACACTATCGTATCTTTGAGTGTACTAAGACATATTATTTCTTAATACAACCCTGATTTTTAGGGGGACTAATCACACTAAATATTACACCTCATTTGACCAAAACAAGATAACGTTGATATTAATTAGGTACGTCCATGAGAGGGAGAAAATTATATAGTGTAGTTTTAATTTCCCAAAATAAGTATGCACTTTTAGTAAGTAGGTAAATAAGACTTTGTCTTTCATAATAAGAATACCAAACCTTGAAAAGTACAGAATTTCATTAATGTAATACTTTCTAAGATAACCTGATATTTAAGAAAATGTACAAGAAAATAAACAAGTTTTATACTGACCGCAATGTATCTTCCTTAAGATGAGAGGATAAGAAATAATTAAATAAAGTGTATGAACAAAATTATTGTAGAATGCTGACCTACTCCAATACAGGCCAGTAAGTAGGCCGAGTGAGGGATGAATAGGACGGCAACATTCGGATATCTGATTGCTCCATTGGCCGATAAACTTGCTTGCATAACTCTGCTCTGCTGCTGTCTACACGAAGAACAATCGAATCGTTTAATGCAGAAATCCCATAACCTATTTTTTATTTTATTTTGACTTTTTAGTAAATTAATTATTTATAGCTTAAAATAGATCGTTTGCCGCAGAAACTATACATACAAAGACAATGTAATCCTTTTTGAAATATAAATTGTCTTTGTATACATATAGGACTTTCCTGACACCTTTAAACAGTTTATCAAATTATTCGTGCAGGAACGCCCTGCTAAAAATGCTGCAGTTATGAGGTTTCTGCAACAAATGTGTTTTAAAAAACAGAGCTCATTGCAGTAACACTTTGATTTAAAAAATTAAGTAATTTTTGTACAGTAGTGTGTCAAGCTTGATGATGTAGAACAATATCCATGACTTACTTTCCTTGGTAATTAACAATACAGCATTACCAAATTAAAATATACGTTACTCTTGAAGAAAAATAGTTTTTTATCTTCCTAAAATTTAAAAATCGTTGTTTATGGGATTTCTGCAATAAACGATTCAATTGTGTGCCGTACTTCTTCTTAATACAAGACTATCATAACGTGATTTAGCTTTGTTGTTAAATGAGAATAACAGTTTTTAAAATAAAGATTATATTCAATTAACCAGTACAGTATATAAGACTACATCATCGTGAAAAGAAATTTATTTATTTCCACTATGACTAAATATAGCATATTTACAATACAATTACATCCAAATATAAAATTAACAGTAAATATTTACATTATTTTAAGCGCATAATAGATTCATTAAGTAATGAAACATACAGTACTATAGTCTAATCAAATAAGTATTCTTAATTATTTTTAAAGTATATATTTAATTAATATAGAAATTAGTAATAACAAATTGATAATAGGTATATTTCCATTTATTACGGTGCAACGATTTGTTTAATTGGAGCGAATGTTAAGTTGCGAAACCTCCTGGCGTGATCACCTCCTATAACGCGCGACCAACACCACCTCAAACTGAACATTAATATTCAAGCCAATACTATACACTACGCAGTGTCATGATCATGAAGCATACCAACGATTTGTTTAATTGGAGCGAATGTTAAGTTGCGAAACCTCCTGGCGTGATCACCTCCTATAACGCGCGACCAACACCACCTCAAACTGAACATTAATATTCAAGCCAATACTATACACTACGCAGTGTCATGATCATGAAGCATACCAACGATTTATTTAATTTTTTTCGAACAATGTAAACTTTATGATAGCATTACTGACCACACGATAGTCGTAAAAATTGTTAGGGTGTAAGAATAAAGGTAAATCGGGAATCTAGAGGATTATATAATTCCATCTTATTATCGTAAAAAAACAATAACTTGTTAAATATCGGATGCAACTGTGTGGTAATTATATTATTTCGGAAAATAAAGAATTACATTATGTAATTCACTAGACACCACCGCAATCGTTTAACGACTATCGTGTGTTTAGTAATGTTGTCACTGTTCTTATGCAGCTAAAGCGAAATATTCCGCTACTGGGGAATACAGAAAGTACGACGAATACTCGCGCGGTTCGACAAAGCTCACTCGAGCCTGAAGCCAATGTGAGCTATTCCCGGCTCCAGCCTCGATGCAGCACAAACTTACTTGGAGTCTGCATCAGTGGTAGCCATCTAGAATTTTAGTCCCGTAAGGGCAATGTTAAATTCTGGCGGAACATACCTTCACTTTGGCGTGTGTAGTGGCGTTCATTATCAAAGTATCAATGTAAAACTTTGGAAGTACATTCATGAGATGTGGCTCAAGGGCATGACCTTTTAATATGTTCAAAAATTTAACTTGATATAATTTGATATAAAAACAAAAATCCAGGAATATTTTACAAAATAAATCATTATTATTTTTTTATTGAGAACGAAAATAAGAAGTTCTGTAAGGTGGTGCCCTGGAGGACTGTAATACCTTTAATTTGACACCTCTTCCGTTAGTTTATGACAATAGGTTAAGGGGATATAGGCACCAGAATTTAACATTGCTCTTACGGGACTAAAATCCAAGATGGCTACCACTGATGCAGACTCTTAACATATACCGTACCGTACTCTAAAGCACAACATGTTTTACCGACGTCTGTTCCGTTGTGTCTGGTGTGGCACACCGACCATCTTCTGTTCACAATCGCCGGTTTGGATTTGATACCATTCATTGCGAGGTGGCGATTAATAATGATGACAACGCGGTTTTCCAACGAACAGATGGCAATGCAAGTTACAAGCTCCTATTACTAAGTATAGGCTATAACATGAACCATTCACAAAATAATTAAAGATCACACATATAAAACACTAACTACTGTGAATGTGGATGTGTCACAACTAGCTGTTAAGTTAATTAAGTTACGTTAGCTCAAGGAATTTGATTGGGATTAGCACAGGTTTTCAATAGCAAGTTCATACGAAAAGTTAGGAAAATTTAATTTCAATCAAGAAACTGCACATTTTTAAAAACTGCAATACAATACACATTCAATATTCAACACAACCATGACGAAACCCGGGTTCCTCTACAATCATTTATGAGTCAATATTTGACTTAATAGAAAACTTAGGTGAGACTGAATCAAAGTCAGTTTAGTAAGCGTTCTACGAGTTGATAAATAGCCGACAAGCAGGCGAGCACATCAAAGGCTAGTTATAAGTAGGCTAAGCGCAGTTGTTTAATCTGCAAACACCATCCATAAAATAAGGAACGTCTCCGAGCTGTTAACGCCAAGTTCAAGTCAAGTATTAGCATATTTATTGCATGAAGCACACTTAAAATGTTGAATTTATTATTATCGAGTTTTTTTATATTTTTCGATGTCATAAAGAGTTGCTACCACGACGAATCCTTCGACGATAATGTCCCTCCCTGTCACTAACAATAGTTGCACAGGAAAAAGAATTCAGGTAACCAAAAACATACATCATAGTGCGCTTTGAAATTAGTGACTACGAATATATAGTGATAGAAGGGATAAGTTGACTCGAAGAAAGGATGTTCCCCGGTTTAAAAAGTGAGTTATCTACGTGTTTAAAATTATGTTGTAAAACATCGTTTAACAGTTCGAAAAAAATAATTAATTATCCATTCTTCGCCCGATTTATATGGTATTAATTTGTTATAAATGTTTTAAAACTAGACAACAAACAGACAAACGACCATTCGCCAGGTAGAGAGGGCGTATGTGAGATGAATGCCAGGCGTGGTCCCTCCCATCACGATATGCATTGTTGTGGTCCTAGCGCTGCAGTCGAGCACTGGAGACAGCGAATCACCAGCTGATCCGGGTGTTTAACACCAGCCACTAGAGTGAACAATGAACTGATATCGAATAAATCTTATGTGAAAATGCGATTAACTAAGGAGAAGAATCTGAAAGGCCTTTTGATTCTGATACCTTCAGCAAAAAAAACGAGTGACCGGTTAGCATAATAGTGTCCGTAGGACAAGTTAACGATTAAATGTGCAATCCAACTAATGCATTAGCCTTAACTCTGTAGTTGTTATCAAAGAATACTTTGACAGCGGTCAGAGATGCACGAGGGGTGATTACGACGTTACTAAATATTTAAAGCATTCTGCAGCGCTACAGCACAACACGTCGAACGGAATGGTTATCGTGCTCACCACGTACAGTAATCAGAGGTCCGATCGATATCGATAATGATCACGTTGAGAGACCCTGCGTTCCGGTCACCGGGTATTTTCGTTTTTTATACCGTTTGGGTTGGCAATAGATTTTGGACGCCAAGGTAGCTTCAGCATCACTGCCCCCATCCACCGATTAAAAAGATTAATATTTTTTTATTCATGGATAGGCTAAATATGATTTTTGGTAATTTATTAAATGATAAATATTTTGGTAGGAATTATGTAGATAAATAAATATTATATCATATGATAATAATGACTTTCTGGGGAAGGGTGATGAAATGATCATTTTGAACAAAACATAATACGTATGAATTAATTATTTAAGACATAAGGAATAATACACACACATCTATATGCGGCATGACGTCGCAGAGGTCTGGAGGCCCAGGACCATCGCCATCTGGATGATCCACCGTAAAGGAACAGCGTGACCTGCCCAGCCAAAGCCTGATACAGCAATGCGTCGACACTTATTAATGTTTTTTGTCTAATATATTTTAATTATCATCTGTTATTTCACTTGCTCCGGTCCTGTTCTGATTTGATTGTTCTAGCCACTCTAAGAGGTAATCCAGCAGCTACAGCTGAAAGCTAAAGCTTTGACACGCCCAAATGCAGTCCTTACGTCCGTATGTAAGTTGCTCATACACGTCTGGATGTATGGGGGAAGGCGGCTTTAGTTTGGGTATACACCGCTTAATGGTGGAGTCACCACATATTGCGGGGTACTCATAAAAAGTTACCACCTGCCACAAAAAATTGTATTCTTTTAATGTAACATCGTTTAATGATTCCAGACATAATAATTAATAAGTTTATCCATGTAATAAATTAAAAACTACGAAGAACCGGGTTTTTTTTATTTACGATGGTTTTCAAACACAATTGCATTTATAATTTTTAGGTAAGTGTCATGAAAAGATATATAACGTGTGAACAGTTGTGAAATATCTTTTATCTATTGTCTAATTTAAGGTTTTTACTAGCATAGTTTAGTTTTATTGCACAACCCCCCTTTTAACGGTAAAAATGAAACACGGTCTCTGAGTCCGTGCGCGGATATTGGTGTAATTCATTTAGTGCGGGGAACACAGGGTTAACACTGAGTTATTAATAATTAATAACTATTCCAGCAGGTAATGTACGCTACTTCGGTAGGTCTATGATTTAACAAAGAGTTAATTTTAAAAAACTACCAACATTATGTGTTTGTAATTTCCAGAATTTACCACTTCATAAACTTGAAATTTGTTAGTCTTTATAAATCTGCGTTAGTAAGAATACTTGTCATGACAATGGTAGGGTGAAACTATTCCGATTTCAATAAAAAATTTGAAAATGCGAAGGACCTACGTAAGGAACAACCGAACACTTATTACTCATTCCGTTTCAAGAGATTATTCTGCTCCAGACCATCCATTTTGGACTTTGCAACGCTGATGTGTTCATAAATCACTTCCGTTATCCTTATAACCAAGGGTCTTAGGTGATATCGGAATGAGTACAACCGGAACATGATTTCATCACTTGTCCAGGGTTCTACACAGATGGAACGGAGGCACGTGACCTAAGTTAGGTTTACTATCAGTTAGTTGAAATCCTGACCAAAAATTCTGTTCCGGTTAACCTTGCCATTAGTCAACATATGACACAAGTAGATTATCTGGAACGATACGTCAAAACAATGTAAATGGGGGTTTCATAAGGTATTTCGTTATAAAGACTTCCTAGACGAGGACCACCCTCGGCAGGTGAGGGACATAAAAGGCAGGCGAGTGTGAGTGTGAGGGGAGCGTGGGTCGGCCAAGGTCACTCGCTGCTGCCCACCGTCGCTAGTGACTGGTGACTGGTGACTCATCGTCAGCGCTCTGCTCCGGTCCCTCACAACACAACTCTGTTGCAAGATAACTCGCCACATTCAGATCAGCAACTGTTAACTAGCCGACAAACTCAAATTTTACAGAAAATACAATATTTATAGCGATAACATTTAACGATTGACATAAATAATTTATTAAATATAGTACAGTAATTCGTTATTATTTACCCGTGTAAATCTAATTTACAGGTGCACATAACAGTCCGTAAAATTTGCAAATGATGTGTAGGCTAAACTAAAGCTTTCTACGCGACCGGCTATGTGAAATTTTAAGAATTGTCTCAATTTTCTATAAATACAAATTTAATATAAGCATAAGGAAGATAGATTTCAAAAAAGTTCCAAAACTCAAGGTAAATGTTAAACTTGATTCGGCCACTACCTCAAACATTACATAATAATATTGTAGAGTAACTTTAAGATAGTAACTATTAAAAACCTTGCAAAGGGGCGGCCTACCCCAACCGCGCTAGCGTAAAACAATGTGCCGGGTCTTGCTTCAAAAGGTATTATGTAATTGTGTTACGAAACGCAGTAAACAGGAATTTTTAACATGGAACATTTTACTCATAATGGTATATTACCTTCTTACATTATAAACGAAATGGTTTACAATTATCGGTTGTACTTAGTGAAAATTCGGTTTTTATTTTAACGTGTAGGCCTAACTCAATATTTTTCTATTACATACCAGTAAAATGTTCAATCCTCTATCAATTATAACATTTCTAATATAATCAATGCGATCAAAACAGGACTATTCTCAATCCCCAGCAAGCCTGTTCTCCTTTTCTTTGCTCCGTGGTGCCTTGTTGAGTAAACTTGAGTAGAGCCTAGCGCATGTTAATTACAACAATAGAAGGTAGTGTGAGCGCGCTGAGGGACGCGTTTTGCTTGCGTTTGTCGCAGTAGTCATGTCATGTAACACCACATTTGCATTTGAACCGAAGCGACTTGCGATGTGATTTTCGTTGATAAATAACAAAGAAAATTAATTCCAAAGACGAACATTAGTAATATTAATGATTTTTAAAAGACCATCGTTTGCCCATTCATAATTTGTTTTAGTAGGCCTACTAACTGAATGGCTCTAATTGATAAAGAAGTACATAAATCGACGAATACATTTTAATTTTAAATCCTGATACCTATAAAATATTAATACCTGATACTGGAAATATGGGTTTAATGGCGGAATATGTTTGCAATATAGTCTGCAATTCAAGATCTCCTCTCCAGTCGCAATGTCATACAAAGTTGCCTACAGCAGTAATAACAAAAAATGATAGGATGACTCCTAAATATGATTATGATTTTTTTTTTCAAAATATAACCTTGAAAGATATTGTGGGGATATTTTTAAAACAGGCATAAAACACGCAAAAAAGACTTAACTTTGACTGGGTATAAAACTCCTGAACATGACTAATGAACAGTTACTGTTTTAACAAAATATATACGGTACCTACTTAGTCATTATTGGGGATATTATAAAAATATAACAAAACCCTTAAAAATGCAAACAATGCACTAAAAATGGTATAGTAATTATTACTAGGCAACGAAAGGTGTCAGAATTAGTTTTAAAAATTGAGTTATATAATTTTGTATACATAGAACAAACACTTTATAGTCATAGATATAGTTTCTAATTCGAAGAGGTTTTTAGTTATGGTTTAAATTAAATTAGAAAATTATAGAAACAATATAATCTAGATATAAATTCATGAATGTATGGTTGATAGAAAATCTAGTACTGTAGTTATACTGAACGTAAAATGTGTCAACTATCAAGGTAGTGTAAACCAAAAGCGATAAACATGACTAGGAAACTGCTAATCGTAGAACTGTGACTGTTTATTTATTTCCCAAGAAACGTTTCGCTCCCTATCTCTACGTGTTTTATAAACATCCACATACTTTGTAAGATAACCAGTGTTAATCACAATTTACAGAATGTTTAAATCTATAGTATTCAAAATAAACATTTACAATAACCAATGCATGATATACTAAATCCACCTATGACCAGTGAGTATACTGAACGTCTACACCTAAACTGAATGCTCAGCAAGGTACCTTCACAATTCTAGATGCAGAACATCGTTACCAAGCATGTAATTTAAAAAGTCGAGTTAAAAAATAAGTCTAAAGGGGATGTTTTCAGTTTTCTAAACAGCTGTTCTTTTACTTTCATGTTAAAAATTCAATACAATAGCTCTGTTAGTTTCTATGGAAACCTGTTGCATTTTTCCATCTTAAAAATCACCAACAACCCCCCCCCAGAGCTAAGAAATATACATGTCAAAACCTTATGCAAAATTTCTTTTGCTTTTGTTATATTCTGCACAAGCCATGTGTTGATTTATTCAATTTTCAAACGATTTTTATAAAAATCCTACTTTTTTCTGGATATTGGACCTATATATAAATTGATTCCCAGAAATTAGTCATTAATGAAATAATTTTAATAATTGTATAAGTGATTTTGTAGAGCCACTTTCGAGATATCGGTAAAAAATAATGTACACACATGAAGACCTACGCATCTTAAAGAGTATTTAGGAACATGTTTGATTTAATCTATAATATCATAAAGAAGAGAAGTTTTCTGTATTTTTTTTGTTTGTTGTGGGAAGTAAACGCGAAAAACATAATCGACCGATTTAAAATTTTACACAAAAATAGATCTTAAACTCGTGCAACTCATAACCATATTACTGTAATTTCCTTAAAATCCCCTGGGGCTACGCCCCGTAAACTTCCTTGGTTTTAATATTTACATTTTCAAAGGATATACACATAAAATTCCTTAGATGTCAACAGCTGTGGACACTAAAATTTGACAGATCGGGAAGAAGAAGAAAGTTATTTTTACAGATAAACTGCTGGATCGAAATTAGTGATCAAATTATTAGATCGAAATTGCGGAATTTTAGATTTTGAGTTTTCTACTGAGGCTTGCCTCTATTACGTTAATCCTTATCCTTTCCCTATATTACGTAACAGGTGATACTTTGTATTGTTGTAGACACTCGTGTTTTGTCATTTTGTAAACAATAAAAAATGTATCAACAAACAATTGAAATGTACCAGTACACCTCTTAGCCTTTGGCTAGTACTCGATAAATGCGATTGTTATCACAGCAATAGGTGAGTGAGCCATTCACGTGGGATCGAATAACGAAACCTGTGATAAATGGAATTGAAGGATCATTGCCCTTGAGTATTGTGTAGCTGTAGGCTATAGGCCCAGCACCAGCACCAATAGACACGGCCGACCAGGTCGATACAGCACGGACTCTTGGCCTTTGAGCAGCCTACTTCCTGAGAGAGCGCCCTTCATCCGTTCAAACTACTACAAATATTTAAAATAATTCAGACTACAAGATTAAAAATTGATTGATTTGCAAATATAAAAAGTTAAAGGATTTCACAAAGCAACAATAATTTACTAACTTGAAAACAACATACCCGTTACAGCAGATTTGTATCCCCAGCTTATCTCCTTATCTCATATAATAACATAAACCATTCAAGGTTCTTTTCAAAAGATTTAGCCCAAGTAAAAAAAGATATTACATTGTAAAAATGCCACCTCTTGGTACTGGGTTAAAATCTTTAGTTTACATAACGTATTTCCTTTTTAAAACACTGACACACAAGACTTTTATGTATGTCACTGTTTTGCATTTTTTGTCTGTTTTCATGACTTTGCAGTTCCCTCAGTGTATGTTAGTTGACATTACTTGGAATTGTTTAAACAATTATAATAATGACATCATTTTAAAATCAAATAATTAATATTGAAAACTAAATTTTCAACCAAGTTCTTCCTATGAGGTTAGAACCTAACACAAGAAGGAGTACAAGTAAAATTATCATAGCGATTTGTTTTTATTTGTTTGTGTTAATTAACCATGGATAAATAAATTGTTACATAAAATTAAAATACTAACAATTAAAATGTAGACAAATAAAACTATCAAAGTGGAATATTGGTGATCCTGAGTAAATACATCCAATTAGTAAAAAAAAGTATTCATAAAATTCGCAAGTCCTTTAAAACTCGTAATAGCTGAAAAATTACATCGCAAAAAGTTACCATATCAACCAATGTACATGTAAACCCAATTAAATTTAACTAGTTGGAATTTTAAAACTTTAAACAAACTAAAAGACTGACGTAAATTCCAAGAATGAAGTGCTTGCAAAAACGTAAATACTTCGCACATTGGACATTAGTAACGCGTATCTGCACATCATGGAGAAAGCGCACTTCACCTGATCAGTACCACAAGGTCAGTACAAGGTAAATGCCTTATGGGATTAGATTGCTCCTACTTTGTCAAGGTTTATGGCAAATTCTTTTGAATCATTTCAATGTCACGACATCATCATTCAAGGATCTACTCATTTGCTACAAAGATTAGAAACTTATTAGATTTCATAAAAATAACCTTAAACTAAATAAAGAAAAGCAAATTTTTCAAACATCAATTTACCTTGGCACACAATAGATCAAAACTTACACAAGAACAAAGACAAAGAATGCAATTCAAAAATGCAAACAACCATCATGTTTCGGAGCTGCGTACTTTCTTCTTAGCTAATTACTATCAAAAGTTTATTCCAAACTTACACAATGCCATTCACAATTTTTGCTGAAAGTAAGTTTATTGACTAAAGATTACATCAGCTTTGAGAATAAAACGATTTATACATACTTGCATTTCAACCCAAACCTAAGTATGTACAAGACGCTTCTCCTGTATATTTTATTATTATAAATAGAGCGAACATTTCAAATAAATACAATCAAACACCAGTAAACTCTGGTAATATTATGTTTGAAAACTAAATTTCAACCAAGTTCTCTCCTATGAGGGTTAGAACCTCTAACAGGAAAGCAGAGTTGAGTACAAGTAAAATTATCATAGCGATTTGTTTTTATTTGTTTTTGTGTTTTTTTTAATTGGTGGATTTTTTTAAAACCTATTCCATGTGATACTAAATTGTTTGTAAAATTAACCATATTTTTCACAACATTTTAAAATGAAAACCAAACATAAAAGTGGAATGTGGTAAATTATGATCGAATAATATCTGTAACTATAAATTAATCATTTGTTCTGTATTCATAAAATTCGCATATAGTCACTTTAAAACTCGTATAATGTAGACGCAAAAAATTCTACATCGCCCAAAAAGTACCATGATCAACTAATTTTACATGTAGCCAATTAACTAACTAGGGTGGAAGTAATTAAATACAAAACTCAAGTCAGATAAAATGCTAGACGTAAATAACCATTTGTAGTTATAAAACTTGTTATCCAACATTCAGGAAACTGTTGACGAGTGCTTGCAACATACATAAGGTGGGGGTGAATGCATATTGCAATTTCCTCAGCCGCAGCTGCATTTCAGTTCAAGAGTCACGTCACTTCGGTTACCCCGTCAATGGAGAGGCGAACTCAACTGCCTGCATTTCATATTTCCTTCAAGTAATGCAAATTGCAATTCCCTCAGCCGCAGCTGCATTTCAGTTCAAGAGTCACGTCACTTCGGTTACCCCGTCAATGGAGAGGCGAACTCAACTGCCTGCATTTCATATTTCCTTCAAGTAATGCAAATTGCAATTCCCTCAGCCGCAGCTGCATTTCAGTTCAAGAGTCACGTCACTTCGGTTACCCCGTCAATGGAGAGGCGAACTCAACTGCCTGCATTTCATATTTCCTTCAAGTAATGCAAATTGCTCAATTCAATTTTGGAAATTACATTCACTAACACATCAAACAATTTGATTCTACATAGGTGTTACGTCAATGCTAAAATTAAAAACCCATAAAGGAATCATCAACGTTTGATTTTATTTATCTCACGAAATCCGCAATCTTCAATTCACCGATTCCGTCGAGTCTCAGAAAGTTAGTTTGTTTATATCATGAATGCAGAAGGGACTCTGAAAAAGTAAATTATTTTAATTTAATACGGATAGAAATGTTACACTAAACACACGACATCATTACTACCGTAGCTCCCTAATCTTGTAGTGACGAATGTTGCTCGTCGTGAGTCATTGCAAAGTTTGATACTAAACTTCGGATACAACTAGTAGGCCCATTTTTAGAATAACTTAGATATGTATTATTTTAAAAATAATGTTTACTATCGAATTTACCATAAGGAAGAAAATATTACGGTAGGTGGAAAGGACAAACTGAAGTCGAGGACTATGATAATTTTTCGTTTCAAGAGACAATTTTTCAGTCTTTGATATCAATCATTTCAAAATTTTTAAAAAGTACATTTTCTTAAGTTTGTTGTTATGTGTGTGAAGTTATAAAGTTATTCGCATATAAGAACAAGTTTCCTTCATTGCTTACACATGCACAAGCCTGCGTAAATAACATTAATATTACAATAATAATCTAACATGTTTACAATACCGTTAACAGTTAAAAATTGATCAACAAAAATCATCGAAAATAGCTCATATACTGTACAATAAACAAAAATAATGAATGTCGTATTGGCGTTATTCATTTCACATCTCGGATTGGTTAATATCTGTAAAATAACTTCTCTAAATGCATTGTATGTTATTCTAACACGGTGAAATGGAAATCTAGATTTGTATACGACTTGTGTATCATAAACCTCCGGTTTGCAGCATACAGCGATCCAGAAATTATTGTACAGTACAGTATATTGTTTCATCGATATCTCTGTGATGGTTCATATCAGTGAGCTGGTATTGTATGATGAGTGTTATGGATTTTATGACTTGAAGCTTTGTTTCGTAACAATACATTATTCTAAACCCAAAGATCGTTTCACCAAACGATTTTATTTTTAACATATTCCTTAAATGAAATAGGGCTGTTATCTAGAAACTTGTAATCTGTTATCTATTATTACAGCTCTGGTAATGAAAAATCCTAGACCCGGGAGTAATGATTTGGTTTTATGGTCCCCATAATCAGCTGATCAGCTGACAAGACAGCTGAGAGACAATATTAGTATATAACAGAAGAAATATACTGTGTTTGTTAACCGTCACTTTTGACTGATTTTTCTGCCTTTAAAAGCAAACTAACTAATACAAGTAGATACTTCTTTATTAATTTATCGCATTATTTAACGCTTATTGAAATGATATAAAACTTCAATAATAGCCATGACATTTGTTTCAGACACCATCTTAGTGAAATTTTTTTTTTAATTATGTATTATGTGACCTAACGCTGCATACTAAGTTTCTTAAAAAACGGTGGGTATATAAGGAAAAATTTAATTTTCTACCTTTTTAATTCTCTTATATATACGTTAGTAAAGAGACAGTGTTGTTTTTTGTAACTTCTTGTTCAACTACTCCTAATTCTGAGTAACATTATTCCCCTTGAGGCCGATTCCTACATTACCGACCCAAATACAGTAATAATGTTTAATATGCAGTGGTGTACAGTGTGCCCTTTTTCACTGCCTGTCACTATGGTTTCTTTTGAAATACAAAGCAGACGTCGGGCTTTCGAACTTCATCCAAATAGATCCACAATTACACGTATTTACCACATTTCACGAGGAACGGACCTTTTTACGTAAGTTATGGTCTTAACAGACATACATGAATAAATTTCAACGGGGCAAAAGTAACGTGGTCCCGGGCTTAGCTCTTACCATCAACGGTAACAGCTTATATGTCATTGTAAGAAAACTCAATAAAATTTAAACTTGTTTGTTCCTTGTGGTAACAAACCTACTTATTCATTCTCCATGTTAATCCTTTGGAGTACAGTATATACAGTAAATTGATATGACTTCCTTAAATAAACGGTACCAGTGGACTGACACATACTTTCTCCCTTAAGTAAATTTAAAAAAGACAAGCTGTAATAAAACTATCATGTTCTACAAAGTTATTCTAAATATCATTTAATAATTTATTGTTCAAATTGTATGGAGGGAAACCCCCCCCCCCCCCGGTAGTAATACCAAGCTTTTTTGAGCTGGATTTGTTCGGTGATTTGACCTTACTCTTCATACCAAGTTTCATGGAAAACGGTTGGAAAGTAAGGAAGAAATTGTTTTTTTTTAATATTCTCCATAAGAATAACGTTGGGCGTTTTCAGACAACGTACTGCGTTTATCGTGGACAGTAAATTTAACTTTCCTCTGGAACCGTTAGTTGTAGACAAATAATTCAAAATACTAATATGTTTAGTTTTTTAAGCTGGTTTCAATGGTACCAGTCAAGTTATGCTTTACTTTTATTGTTTTCGCTGAAAATTTAAAAATTTGATTTTTTTGACATTTAAAAGCCCATAACTTTTGAACCGTCATTTTTAAAGACATGCGGGTGGTGTCAAATTATTTAGTACTCTGTGCACTATAAACTATAAAATTTTAATCAAAATCGTTAGAGCCGTTTTTGAGAAAATTGGATTTTCCACGTTTTTTAAGGGTTTTTAGGGGTTTTTAGGGTTTATATATATATATATATATATATATATATATATATATATATATATATATATATATATATACATGCCAAATTTCATCTAAATCGGACCAATGGGGTAGGCTGTGGCACTGTACACATCCAGACACACACACACACACACCACACACACACACACACACACACACACACACACACACACACCCAGACGGATAGCCATCACGTCAAAACTCACTTTTTTGGATTCAGGGGACCCCAAAACGGATATATCCACCCTCAACTCAAATTCGAAAATTTTGACGAAAACAATACTTTCTCCATACACTATGTATAAGGGGAGAAAGTAAAAATCTATAAACATAATGTGATAAAATTTGGTATAGGGGTAAGCTCAGTTTCCGTAATCTGGGTGGAAATATTCTTACTCGTGTGACACCGACTCAACAAGCATGTAGGCCTACGTCTACTGTACTACGGAGTGAAGGTGAGCGTGATGAACGTTATGGATTTGTTGACATCTAGCTTTGTTACCAACACATTCATTCAAAACTCAATGGTTAATTTTCGTACAATACGACGGTTTATTATTTTAGAATTATTACCCGTGTAAATCTAAGATTCCACAAACTCTTGAAAAACACTCATAAATAATCCGTCAAGAAAGTAATCTGGCGAACGTGGTTCAACAGAGATTAACCTAAATCGGCAACAGATGCGGTAATTAGAATGGTCCGGTAGTTTACACCGACAATTGGCTTGTTTACGGCCATCTCTAATTGCGCTCAGTGGAAACGCCCCAGCTCCAGTTCCTCCTGCGATCCTGATACTCATATACACGAATATGAGTTACACTGTCGTCTACGCAAACCAATGTAAATGATCTGTGTCGTTCATGAATCATGACTCGAAATTACAGATTTGTTATTAAACGAATAAATTTCAAGAAAAAAAACAGCACAATCCTGTAGCTGTCGCTGTACACAAACACAAGACAAAATATGTTCTGTAATAAAAAAAATCGAATCTCGTTTATATTCGTATTAATTAGAATGTGGCAATTCAATTGTCTAATATTAATAATTTCCGACCTCTGCATGTGTTAAACTCCTGAACATAACTGCAATTCACACAAATATAAATATATAACACATGTAACGATCCCAATTGTATGCTAATTAGAGGCCATTACATTGGCAGGCAACAAGGCACAACAACTCCCACCGGGTGTCATAACGCAACAGTCCTGCAATCTTCGCAATCCTGACCTTTCCCTTACTACGCTGCAACTCGGCCTGCGAAACACTTCTCTGCCCGTTCGACCAATGTAGACTGCATTATTATACGGTAGTACTCCAACACTAAACCACCAGTCATAATTTTTGCATCTGGGGACATCATAAATATAAAACTCGGCCCTGGGTTTAAAATAAATTAAAACTTTGTCAACAGCAATATGCAAACTAATACACAATATCAATACTTGACGTAGGATCGATCTGTCCCATGTCGACACTGAAATTTAACGGTAAAGTTAGGAAACAATAATGACTATCAAGAAGCGTTTATTGAACTACCCACTACCGCTATATTAGTAGAGTGAGAGGTGGCTGGGGGAAAGTGAAAGGCCCGATACAGCGTCCTGCGTCCACCTACTGTATAGGCAGAGCCTACTCGCCTCGGCTCCGATAACGGTGATGTCACGCCCGTGTGGGTCGTCACCGACTCGGCGCTACTAGGCCTACACCAGCTTTGGACTGGGTAGGCATACTACGAGCATCTTTATAAAAAACATTTTAAAGATCATGTATTATGCATTTCGAGTTATCAACTAATGGTGGGTTATATATACATCATAATTAGTGCCTACATTAATACAATATTCTAATGTGGAAATGAGTTTTTTTATATTTAATTTCCCTCACACGAACAGCTTAAAGTTATGTAAAATTATTCTCACTAACAAGTTGTAATTCATTTTCAATCATATAACAACGACTTATAAGGAAAAGGCCTTAAAACTTGAACTCATTTCAGGGCTGAAGGATGTTTGAAATCATAAAAATATTTAATTAAAATGTCTTATTTCACATTTTAAATTATCTCTAAAGAGCCTAATTTATTGTAACATCTTTGTCAGTCTGTGACCCAAACCATGGAAGACGTCGCGGTGCGGCGGCGGCGGCGGCGTACCACAACTGGAGCGTATCCAGTTGTGTGGGGGAAGTGGAGCGGCCTCCAGTCTAGCAAGGTCGTCGCCACTCCGTGCTAGGCACGCCACACACCACACACCGCACACCTACTGTCCACCCCTGTATGACGTTATACTCCGTGGAACAAAGTCATACGCAAAATACAAGTACAAGAGCGAGTGGGTCTAAACAAAACGAAAATCTCCTTCAACAGCGATGCTAGAGCACATGACGATAATTATACCTGTATTTATATTACACCAAACCATACAAACAAATGTATGATTTTATACCTCCATTAAACAGAATATAAATTTGAATTATAAATTTTCCCAACCTGCAATGAATTGCCCTGTTCTAGATTCCCAACTCAACTACCATTAATTAATTATTACACGCCCGACGCTAGACGCCAGCTAAAAGGCAAGCTTGCATTCTGATTGTAATTTACTTTGTTATTTTCTCTCTCACATTCGCTTTAATGATTGTGAAAATTTGATGTTTAATAGAATGACGTTCAATTAAATGTAGTTATATCACAATAAACAAACCCTTTGATAAGAGGAAAGATCTAACCTTATCCACAACTATAATTATGGAAGTCCAAGCTATGAGTATAGGAATCGATCATACAACCTTTACTCGTGTATTGGTCAGAAATATGGACAGTATCGAAACAGGCTAAAAATCTGAATATTTGGAAACAATCTTGAGACGTATTTATTATTAATGAGTGTGAAATGTGCAGAATCCGGAACAACAGAGAACTACGAATTTTGTAAAACTTGAACATTTTTGCAAAAATCAAAAGAGAAGACTCAGATGGGCAGGTCACTAAGTCAAGAGAGGTCAGGAAAATATTATTACTAAAAGCAAGAGAGATATTGAGATTTGAATGCCTAATCGGTATGGTAAAGTAAGTGACAATGTGAATAAAAAGGTGCTTTCTATTTACCCTACAAATAGTGCAAACAGTTGTACTTATACTTGGTGTAGCTATCTCACTCCCACGCAAACGTACTTGTGTCAGTCAGGAGTCAGGGAGTATGGAGTGTGGATTAGGCTATGGACACTCAATATTCCGACCACGGGCCGTTGGTCGCGCCGCGGCCCCTTATACGACCCATCACTGCCAACCTCTCGCATGAGCGGTATCGTAACGTGTAAGTGTCAGTCAGGAGTCAGGGAGTATGGAGTGTGGATTAGGCTATCGACACTCAATATTCCGACCACGGGCCGTTGGTCGCGCTGCGGCCCCTTATACGACCCATCACTGTCAACCTCTCGCATCATTGGTATCGTAACGTGCAAGTGTCAGTCAGGAGTCAGGGAGTATGGAGTGTGGATTAGGCTATCGACACTCAATATTCCGACCACGGGCCGATGGTCGCGCCGCGGCCCCTTATACGACCCATCACTGTCAACCTCTTGCATGAGCGGTATCGTAACGTGCAAGTGTCAGTCAGGAGTCAGGGAGTATGGAGTGTGGATTAGGCTATCGACACTCAATATTCCGACCACGGGCAGTCGGTCGCGCCGGTCGCGCCGCGGTCCCTTATACGACCCATCACTGTCAACCTCTCGCATGAGCGGTATCGTAACGTGCAAGTGTCAGTCAGGAGTCAGGGAGTATGGAGTGTGGATTAGGCTATCGACACTCAATATTCCGACCACGGGCCGTTGGTCGCGCCGCGGTCCCTTATACGACCCATCACTGTCAACCTCTCGCATGAGCGGTATCGTAACGTGCAAGTGTCAGTCAGGAGTCAGGAAGTATGGAGTGTGGATTAGGCTATCGACACTCAATATTCCGACCACGGGCCGTTGGTCGCGCCCCGACCCTTATACGACCCATCACTGTCAACCTCTCGCATGAGCGGTATCGTAACGTGCAAGTGTCAGTCAGGAGTCAGGGAGTATGGAGTGTGGATTAGGCTATCGACACTCAATATTCCGACCACGGGCCGTTGGTCGCGCCGCGGCCCCTTATACGACCCATCACTGTCAACCTCTCGCATGAGCGGTATCGTAACGTGCAAGTGTCAGTCAGGAGTCAGGGAGTATGGAGTGTGGATTAGGCTATCGACACTCAATATTCCGACCACGGGCCGTTGGTCGCGCCGCGGTCCCTTATACGACCCATCACTGTCAACCTGTCGCATGAGCGGTATCGTAACGTGCAAGTGTCAGTCAGGAGTCAGGGAGTATGGAGTGTGGATTAGGCTATCGACACTCAATATTCCGACCACGGGCCGTTGGTCGCGCCGCGGTCCCTTATACGACCCATCACTGTCAACCTCTCGCATGAGCGGTATCGTAACGTGCAAGTGTCAGTCAGGAGTCAGGGAGTATGGAGTGTGGATTAGGCTATCGACACTCAATATTCCGACCACGGGCCGTTGTCTGCGCCGCGGTCCCTTATACGACCCATCACTGTCAACCTCTCGCATGAGCGGTATCGTAACGTGCAAGTGTCAGTCAGGAGTCAGGAAGTATGGAGTGTGGATTAGGCTATCGACACTCAATATTCCGACCACGGGCCGTTGTCTGCGCCGCGGTCCCTTATACGACCCATCACTGTCAACCTGTCGCATGAGCGGTATCGTAACGTGCAAGTGTCAGTCAGGAGTCAGGAAGTATGGAGTGTGGATTAGGCTATCGACACTCAATATTCCGACCACGGGCCGTTGTCTGCGCCGCGGTCCCTTATACGACCCATCACTGTCAACCTCTCGCATGAGCGGTATCGTAACGTGCAAGTGTCAGTCAGGAGTCAGGAAGTATGGAGTGTGGATTAGGCTATCGACACTCAATATTCCGACCACGGGCCGTTGTCTGCGCCGCGGTCCCTTATACGACCCATCACTGTCAACCTCTCGCATGAGCGGTATCGTAACGTGCAAGTGTCAGTCAGGAGTCAGGAAGTATGGAGTGTGGATTAGGCTATCGACACTCAATATTCCGACCACGGGCCGTTGGTCGCGCCGCGGTCCCTTATACGACCCATCACTGTCAACCTCTCGCATGAGCGGTATCGTAACGTGCAAGTGTCAGTCAGGAGTCAGGGAGTATGGAGTGTGTGGATTAGGCTATCGACACTCAATATTCCGACCACGGGCCGTTGGTCGCGCCGCGGTCCCTTATACGACCCATCACTGTCAACCTCTCGCATGAGCGGTATCGTAACGTGCAAGTGTCAGTCAGGAGTCAGGGAGTATGGAGTGTGTGGATTAGGCTATCGACACTCAATATTCCGACCACGGGCCGTTGGTCGCGCCGCGGTCCCTTATACGACCCATCACTGTCAACCTCTCGCATGAGCGGTAGTGGTAGCGGTAACGTTATATGGACACACTACTTGTTTCCCACCGCATTCAGTACACTCACAACATACCATTCGCTCTACTTCCTTATCAATTTGTGATATAGATTTTTTCTGTGTCCTTTTCCAATCAGAAGAAAGTTATTACTTGCGCTTACCATACGTTCGGTTTGCTGATATAACGACGTATTTAATGAATACAAATTAGTCGACTCTAATTAATTAAAATTATTAAAGCCCTTGAACAATGAATATATTATAGAGAACTTAAGGTTACAATTAATAGACCAGATATCACAATCGTTATCTGAGTTCACACCCCAGACACATACATTATGTGACACAAGTACGAGTAGTATGGCACTAGTAGATCAGTCTCGTTCATATCGTTTAACCCAGCGGCCTCCAAACCCAAGTCCCACTAGTAACCTGGAGCCGTATTGACCAAAGTTTTTTATGCACCTACCTGAGAACCTTGAGTAGGGCATACGGTTTTTAAACTGTAGTGTGCACTTCGATAAATATACGATCATGATTAATTTCATTAAAATGATAAAAACCGTTTTTGGTTGGCTGCGGAATGGACGTAAAGTCGGATTTGATCTCATCATACTTAGAGAATAAAAACCTATTGTAATACTCTGTGGCTCATCTAGCTTGAAAACACATAAAGTATGACGGAATTGTGAATTCATAACAGTAAAAGTTCACATCACGGTGCCTAGGAGCTCTGGTAACCGAGTTATACCTTGATTGTTGTACTTATTGAGTAATATGTCTAATAATAAACAATATAATCATCTGAGTGTTGACACGCCTCTCCATGAAGTGATAACAACAGTGCAAATCAAAATCCAAGAAAATATGTCTTAATCAGCCTTTAAATACAATATCTGATATAATTATTAGAGGTAATATTATTCGAGGAAATACTTTGAATACTGTGCCTGCCTTGGACATCTGGAGAGTGTCGAAGATTGCTCCAAAGCTAAGTCCATTGTGACATTAAGTGTGCTTATTTAATTAAATAAGCAATCTTCAGTCCAATAATTATTTAGACAAGTATATACTACTATAATGTATACTAGAAAGATATTCGATCGCAGACAAGCAAAGAAGCTACTGTATATATATAAATGTATGTATATATAAAACGTTGATAGATGAATTTCAGCCCCAGTCCCGACAAAAAATCTCATGATCCAGCCTCCCATCTGTGAATGTTGCTGCACGAAGTGGCTGCTCTGCCTCTGACAACTACTGGTACCAACACCGGCGTTACAAACACAGTACTATAATACCATACTATTACTATACTATAATACTACTGTGGTGGAGCAGTATCGGCCACTGTACTTACATTAAGTCACTCTTTTGCAACTACTCAGGAGACTTACCTGAAACAAAATGACAAGATTACAATAAATGCAGGCAGTATTTGCAATTGCAACTTGACCAGGCTCTATTGATACAAACCTTATATATTTAAATAAATATTTTTGCTGACTAAAAATTAGTATTTGACAAAATTTGAAATTGCACACAGTTTCGTAAATATGAACAGTTCCAAAAAGCCCTTCCCTGTCTATCAATTAGGTTTTAGACGTTTATTTTTGTTTCGACTTAGTACACAATTCATAAGTAAATGCTAATAATATGAATTTACCTCCACGACTAATAAACACAGAACCGAATCAAAATTATGAGAACATTGAGATCATTAGAGTTTAAACAATATCCGGGCCTGTGTAGTTATCCAACTCATTCATCTTTCAACAAGTGTCTAGATTAATGCCACGAAACTGTCTTCTTCGCCGCTCCTACTCACAACTACACGGTCCCACGATTAGCAATTAATTTTTCGGGTTTCAAAATGCCTTATTAAAATCCATAATTATTATTCCTTTTGACGCAATCCTGATACATTAGAACGTGTATCTCTCTCTCGTCGAGTCATGCAGTAGACCATGTGTGTGCGTGTGTGTGTATGACTCGACCCAGGACAAAGCCGTTGTCAAGTTCGCCCCCCTACCGCCAATACCGCCACGTCCCACGTGTTCTGATAACGAACCTGGCGTTGACCATATCTACGTATATAGGTCAATTGGACGGTTTTTGTCTTGTACAAACCGAATGTCTTTTGTAGTAAACCCTTAATTGTTAAAAATTGACATATTAATTAATGGTTTTTCCAATTCTTTTTAAAGAGGTGTTGGAATGTTAGGACGACTAGTGTTTAACATGATTATCTGTTTTATATTTAGTATTATACATTCCACTATTTAAAATTGAAATGATGAATGTCTTAAATATTAAGTGTTGTTAATGCCATCCCGTACACAATTAATTATAACATACTACATATTAAATGTGTAAACACTTAACACGTAAATACTGTTTTCAAACTGCGCTGTTAAGAGTCTGCGTCAGTGGTAGCCATCTTGAATTTTAGTCCCGTAAGAGCAATGTTAAATTCTGGCGCCTATATCTCCTTGACCTATTGTCATAAATTAACGGAAGAGGTGTCAAATTAAAGTTATTACAGTCCGTCAGGGCACCACCTTACAGAACTTCTTATTTTCGCTCTCAATAAAAAAATAATAATGATTTATTTTTTTAAATATTCCTGGATCATTGTTTTTGTATCAAGTTAAATTTTTTAATATAGTAAAAGGTCATGCCCTTGAGCCACATCTCATCAATGTACTTTCAAAGTTTTACATTGATACTTTGATAATTAACACCACTAGAGACGCCAAAGTGAAGGTATGTTCCGCCAGAATTTAACATTGCTCCTACGGGACTAAAATCCATGATGGCTACCACTGATGCAGGCTCTTAAATACTTGATACCACCTCTGCACAGCGCTTGCTAAAGAGGTGGTTATCCATTATGTACAGTTTATGAATATGGAGATGTTATTAAAGTTTTGAATGTTATTTCATATTGTTTGTACATTCTGGAAATAAAGAATTTATTTTATTTATTACACTAGTTTAAACATTCACTTCTAAAAGGAAACCTATTGGGCCTTTAGGTTATAAAAAAGTATTTGTAACATTTATTTTATTTAACCATTACATTTAAAAATGAAACCTATTGGGCCTTTATGTGATAAAAATATTGTTTGTAACATTTATTTTATTTAACGATTAAACTGAACTGATATGCCCTCGGCAAACGGCGCTGGAAGTTGGTTGGCGGACCGACCCGCATAGAGGCAGGATACCGGGCCCTGCCTTATCTCTCTCTCTTCTATGTGCGATCACCACTGAACGAGTTTTTTTTACTCTCCCCTATCCTCCGTATTTTGAGACAATTCATTTCGTAAACACTTTAGAGAGAGTTGAGTTCAGTTGAGAGTGTAAATATTCGTTTAGAGGTTCATTTAATCAACAGATGTTTTTTCAGACTGATATTTAGTTAAGCCTGTGCACAGCTAATCTAGACAACACAACAATGAAACTTTAAACAATGTTTAAGTACGAGTACTTTAATATTAGGCTACCTTCAAAAATATTTTTAATTTTTATTTTAAAGGGTAAATTAATCGTGAAATCTCTTAAAACGTGAAAATCCTAACTACAGTATACGGCTCTAGCGGTTTTAATTAAAATTTGAGTTTTATAAAACTTGTCTTGTCTGTAAAACAATTAAGGTTCAAACTGTACCGTGGTGTAAAAAATATATTTATATTTTCCAGTAAAACTAGGCCTATCCATAAGTATACACAATTTTACCATCACAATTAATAGAACCCGACTTCACAAATTTGTACATTGAATTCCACAACTGACGCATTTCTCATTTCTCTTCTCATCTTTTTAAGGTAACTTTTACGGGGAAGATGTAAGTGTCCTTGATGCTGTTTATTTACTGTATTCACATTCCTTTTTAAATTTAAATAGCTTTCATAATTAAATAAGGTGTATATAGTTCTAATGGGTAGACAAAGATGCATATTGAGATGAAAAATGTAAGCGGGCTCAACCAAAGTCCGTGGCGAGTCAATTAAAGCAGTCCATTATTCAAATGAGTTCATCGCCAAGTGCGGGAGCGAGTACAGTACGACCAACCAATTCATTATTGTTGATGGTGGAGTTATGGTTTTATTGCCGACATTTTATGTTTGATTTTGTTTGAGATAAAATCGTGATGGAAAATGTTCGCAATAAAAATCTAAATAACAATCGATAATCTTATAATGTAGGTGAGAAGTTACCATCATGTCTTCAAACGGTTTAAATTAACTTGTTACTTTGATATACAGTATATATTATAAAGTTAACTATTTTATGTCATCGTGCAAGGACGTTATTTTTTTATCTTTGCTACCAGCAACACGAACTGTGAAGCAGTTCGTGTTGAAAGGTACACCCTTTCAATTCAACCGACAACAATATGCATAATCTGCACGGGTGCTCTGTAACTTTAAATGAAGAGATATAGAATTAAAACTCCTGTAAACACCGATTGGAATCAGTCAAAATATACAGCATATTTTTACTTTAGACCTATTGTTTGAAATCAATTGATTACGAAAGACAGATAGAGTTGATACAGTGCATTGATTACTAAGTCTTATTCGTCGATGTCAGCTGGGCCCCCACGCGCAAGCGACAGACAATGACGGAAGCAGCGTTACATACGGCCGGAGATTCTAGCAACACGTGTTTTACGATCAGCCTGATTTCCCTCGTGATTTCGGGCATAATGTCTGGCGAGGGGCCAATTTGAGTGGAGATTGATTATCTAAATAACTTTAGCCTCGGTGAACAATTCGTCTGCACTGTGCCCATCCCGGTGCGAGTAGTACAGTAACACACACTTACCTTTGAGTGCTATGAATGAGGCTCAAGAACGGTACGGCTATCTGTGAAGTTGGCGAATTCTCGAATAAAGTACGAATATACAATGAAGGGTTCTATGGCAGCTATTGTTTACATTTAAGACTTTTGCTATTTTATCCACCAACTACACGTAAAGTAGGTACTGTATACAACTTGAAAAATTATAAACTACATTACCACCACGCCGATATCAGCCACTTGAAAGCCCAACAAAGATTACAGATTTATAGTTCTACTTCTTCTGGTTAATGATACTACGAGTAACTACGAGTATGTCAGGCAATCCATTAGTTGTATTCAGCCGAAATAACTCTTGGGTCAGATCAGTAACATTACTATTAAATTTTACGGTAACGATTAGATGAGAATTCACTTGATTTTCAACATTTAACTTCCGCTTCGGTAGCTTACTGGACCCACCGTCAGTGAGTCCGGTAACTAGCAGAGATTAATTAACTGTTGTAGATTAGGTGGATTCTAACCTCATGTTACTGACCTACCTGATCTACCTGTGAGTGCGGCTGAATAACCCCGCTCTACCGCATTTAAACTCACGTTACTGACCCGATCTACCAGTGAGTGGGCTGAATAACCCCGTTCTATCGCATTTGACCTCACGTTACTGACCCGATCTAACTTTGAGTGCAGCTGAATAACTCCGTTCTATTGCATTTAACCTCATGTTACTGACCCGATCTTCCTGTGAGTGCGGCTGAATAACCCCGTTCTACCGCATTTAAACTCATGTTACTGACCCGATCTACCTGTGAGTGCGGCTGAATAACCCCGTTCTACCGCATTTAAACTCACGTTACTGACCCGATCTACCAGTGAGTGGGCTGAATAACCCCGTTCTATCGCATTTGACCTCACGTTACTGACCCGATCTAACTTTGAGTGCAGCTGAATAACTCCGTTCTATTGCATTTAACCTCATGTTACTGACCCGATCTACCTGTGAGTGCGGCTGAATAACCCCGTTCTATCGCATTTGACCTCACGTTACTGACCCGATCTAACTGTGAGTGCAGCTGAATAACCCCGTTCTATTGCATTTAACCTCATGTTACTGATGAATAACCCCGTTCTACCGCATTTGACCTCATGTTACTGACCCGATCTACCTGTGAGTGCGGCTGAATAACCCCGTTCTACCGCATTTAACCTCATGTTACTGACCCGATCTACCTGTGAGTGCGGCTGAATAACCCCGTTCTACCGCATTTAACCTCATGTTACTGACCCGATCTACCTGTGAGTGCGGCTGAATAACCCCGTTCTACCGCATTTAAACTCATGTTACTGACCCGATCTACCTGTGAGTGCGGCTGAATAACCCCGTTCTACCGCATTTAACCTCATTTTACTGACTCCAGATCTACCGTGAGTGCCGGCTGATTAATACCCCGTTCTAACCGCATTTAACCTCATGTTACTGACCCGATCTACCAGTGAGTGCGGCTGAATAACCCCCGTTTCTACCGCATTTTAACCTCATGTTACTGACCCTCTACTGTGAGTGGGCTGAATAACCCCGTTCTACCCCCCCCCCCACTTTGAAGCATCACTTGTCATAATGTAACCCACCGTTCTATCAGCAATTTACTTTTACACCTCATGTTACTGACCCGATCTACCTGTGAGTGCGGCTGTATAACCCCGCTTCTATCCGAATTTACCTCTCATGTTTACTTTGACCCGAATCTAACTTTGAGTGCAGATGAATAACCCCGGTCTATTTGCATTTAACCTCATTGATTTAATGACACCGATTACAGTTTCCTGTGGAGTGCGGCTGGATTTGAATTAACCCCGTTTCTATGCGCATTTGAACCTCACGTTAACTGACCCGATCTAACTCGTGAGTCATGCTGAATAACCCCGTTCTATCGCATTTTTTTAGATATGTTACTGACCGATCTAATAACTGGTGAGGCTGAATACCCCCGCTACAAGGTAAACCATTTGCATACAGTAATTCATTACCGCATTTAAGACATTTTTATTCTAAAACGTTTCCCCACCCCACGTACAAATGAACATAACTGGAGGAGCTTTTGCGGAGATCTCTGTGTTTCTAATGCGCCGGTTTAATGTTTAATGAATTTTACCTCCTTTAAGTAATTATACTAATCTTTGTTTGACCTCTGAGATATGTTTTAATATATAAATTAGAAAATTTACAATTTAACCTAAAATCATTTAACATCATGTCTTGTTGTATGAAATGAATAGTGTATTTTTTATTTAACTTTGTATATGAACTTTGTTGTTGAACTTAATGAAACTTGATTTATGAAATAGCTTAACAGTGTCGTGGAGCGAGGATTTAATTGAAAAAACTACAGCTCTATTACAGTTATCCCAATGCAAGCCCATTTTTTCAATCAATAGCTAGGAGACCTACTTATTTTTATTTTTGAGTCACCGACCACACCACTAAGCAGTTATTTTAAAGGTAATGTGAATGAGTGTGATGAATTTTTGATTGTTAGTGACCAATAACAGCTGATTCACCAAAATCTCCCGCCTTCAGGTAAATCCTTTCGCAAACGTACATTCACATTACAATTTAACCATGGAGGTATTTGTTTTCTGTGATGGAATGATCAAGATCGTCTGGGTCCTGCTAGCTATTAAATACTTCCCACACTCAGGAGTGCGCGCCCAGCCTCCCAGCCTCATGCCGAGGGGAATATCAACTCTGTGTTCAACACCAAATTTATCATTTAGGCCTACACCCATTTATTGACATAATAAATAGATAGAGTTTTTACCTCTCCTTTAATAACCTCATATTCTTTGAGTTACCTCTGAGATATGTGTTTTAAGTCATAAATTTACTCATGTACTATAACTCATTTAACCAATTACCGTTCAAAAAATCTTACTATACTTTATCTTTAGCAGTTGGCGTGTCCTTTACACGGGGTGTATGAGTAGAGTTAAGAAGAAAGATATTATTATGACTAAATATTTATTGAAACCTAAGTAAGTACCAATGAAAACGAGATATCATTGTGAGTAGAGCGAATTTCACAGAACTTACATTATTCCCATCATAGTGATCGAATAATGCTGAGTATGTAGGTTTTCTGCAATAAGGGTTAATTTACAAGGCAATATGCTTATATTAAGGCTGTTCACAGAAAAAAACACAAACATTTTATGAAATTGTATCAATAAGTAAGCGAGTTACTATACCAATTGATCTATTCCCTGTAAGAACTACAATGATTACGTAAGAAAGATTAAATTTGGGGGTTTTATGAATGTATTGATAAAACTTAACTAGATGGACTGGCAGACCAAATTTTCGAATAATATTTAAGTAAATAAGTGAGTTATTGATTTTTATCTATAGCATTCTCCATATGATTGACATAGCACAATGTACTGTGTTTACCATTTTAAATATATCAGTAACAAATTGACCCAGTCATGATACAAAATACAAATTTTTTTTCAGCTGAATCCAACGGTAAAAAGGAAAATTATATTTTTTTAAATATAATTATTGTGTTGACACATACGTGTATGCTTGTGAATATAACATTTTTAATGATCCCCCAAACTTTTCAGGGGGTTGAATCATGAACTTCTACCATGGTCCCAGGCTTAACTGTCACTATGTGGGTGATGTTAATAAAACATTATTATATGAAACTTGCAAACAAATAAATAAATACGAAAACTCAATGCTAAGCTCAACTATTTAGTACTAAATTTAAATTAAATAAAATTAGAAAATGTATATTACAGTATTATATTATTAAAATTTAATTTACATTTCTTTGTCTTGAACTATGTTTTGGAAAACCATAAAACAGCTGGAACTTAATCCATTGCAAAATTAATTTTTTTTATGAAATACCTTACATATAATGAACCATTATGTCGTAAGAAAAACCTTACCTTTTATGTTAAAATACAGAACAGAACAATAATTTGGAATATTCTACTGAAAATATAACAACAATTTCAACAATAATTTGTAGACTAAATAGGTGAGCCGGAGGTGGATAAATGTATTTGATGATATTTAAAACTTTAAAATACATCATTTTAAATACTTTACAGTATAAATTAAAATTTGCTTAGAAAAGAGTGTTAATGCTTTTTGAACATATCTGTCAATGTAAGTTGTTTTGCTGTTTTCATTATAATTATGTTTAAATGTCACATATTTTTTCTTAAAGTGATTCGGATGATCGAATTTAAGATAATTGGAGTTCTACTGTACTACTTTTCAATTCCTGGTGTCAGTAAAAAAAAATACTAAATTTTTTATGTAAAAATGATAAATCCATCAAGTGAGAAATAAAAATAAACAATAGACACAAGAATACTTTCACTTTGCTTTAAATGGCAATAACCACTGATGTCGTATAACATGACCTAGTACACATACATGCATCAGATCTAATCTCCTACCTCAAAAATTAATTAATTGTTTCCCAAGTCTTTTAAACAATCATATATAAACAGCAGCTTGAAACAGTCATCATTAGTAAAAGTAAATAAGAATAATAAATAAAAACATTAAATAAATTTGGACTTCAAAATTGAAGACTTTAGTAATAACATTTTGAAATCTATGCTAACCATAAAGACATTGTCACTGTAGCTTTAAGATAATAGTTTTTTAAACATATATATATATATATATATATATATATATATATATATTAGCGAATTTCCCATAGGGAAGAAGCTATTACCGTAGGTCTCATGGCAAGAGTTAAGCCCGAGACCATGTTATTTTTTCTTCTTTAGGTGCCCAGAGACCAAAACAATAGTCGTTAAAATTTTTATATATATATATATATGTGTCTGTGAACACGATAACTCTCGTAAAAATGGTCCGATCGAGACCAAATTTGGTAGAGACGTGTATTCCTACAAATGCTCGCACGAGTTCGTAAACCAGACATATCGGTCAATGGGAACGGGTAGTTTGGGGGGGTTTTGTACCCCAAAATGGGGTTTTTTGCGTTTTTCACATGTAATTTTTAAAAATTTCTAATTTTATATTTCACCATTGGAATCAGCTTAAAAAACTACACAATTAAGTTCCTTAAAGTTTTTCTCTATCTTCAACGGTTAGTGAGATATAAAAAAATCTAAACACAGTACGTTGTATTTTGGGGTTCCAATGTTAATCTTATGGAGGATTAGGAAAAATTAATTTTTCACTTATTATCTAATATTTTTGGATGAAACTTGATATTTAGCTTCATGTGGTTAAGATGCGTACATTTGTGCTAAAAAATTATAGTTTATGTGTTTATCATGGCAGCAAACCTGCATACTCTTTTCCCATGTTAATCATATGGAGATTAGGCACACTCCAATATTTATGGACAGATGTTGATGAAAGTTGGTATAAATGTTAAAAATAAAATTTTTGATGGTATAAATGGCTACTTTCAGTGTTCCTCACAGCAGCTAACCTACCCACTCTTTCCCATTTTAATCTTATGGAGTATAGGCAAAAATTCTCATGTTTATCGACAGATTTTGACCAAACTTGTCATATATTATTATTATATTATTGATTTGGAAATTCGCTGAGTACGCAGGTCTGCTGCGACGGGGGTATATATATATATATAAATTTTAACCACTATTGTTTTTGGTCTCTAGGCACCTAAAGAAGAAAAAAATAACATGGTCCCGGGCTTAAGTCTTACCATGAAATCTACGGTAATAGCTTCTTCCCTATGGGAAATTCGCTAAAAGTTTGGGGATCTGAAGGTGTGTTAATGATATCTGTAAAATAGAAAAAGAATATCTTTTCACAGCCTTTAGTGTATTGATGAAACTACAATTTCCAGAGAATTTGCCAGTGTAACAAACAAAAATAAATAATAAAATACAACAAATTGGTGGGAAGTTTTTAAAGTATTGCATAACTTTTTAAAATTGTAATTCTCAGTTTAACTAAATAAACTGAAAAATTAAAAGAACATTGTATAACAATTTGTTTTAAAAAATTTATTTTTAAGTTTTTCACCAAGCAATGCTTGGTCCCTAGGTATATGTTCTGTATAATAGGTCACAAAAAATATGGTTATATATTTTCATTAAGATTTTAAAAAGGATCAAAAGGGAAATCACTAATTTCAGCGTAATATAGCTACAGGGTCCCATAACTCATGTCCAGTAAAATTTTGTGTAAAACCAATTTTTGACATGGATATGTCTTAGCTCTAGGGAGGGGTGTTAGCAATTAGTAAGATGAAAATTTGTAATACCAAATGGCTATAACGACAGCTGTTTAGAGGAACAAAACATTTTTTTACATATCCATGATCTAACCTATTTCCCACAATACAATTTTTTTAATTAAAACTTTTTCTCATGGAGACACAAATATGAATAAAAGAAAACCAAAATAGCTGTGAATAGACCAAATTGATTTGCTTGGTAACAAGTGTTACCTGAAGATGGCATGAAATGTATTTGTGTGAGATACCTTTGTACTTGCCTTTTGAATATAATATGAATAAATGAAGAAATGCCCAAAAGAAGCAAATTAATGTAGAAACTAGAGGATATTAAAAATAACCGGGTGTCATTTTAGAATATTTCAATTTTCTATTTACATTGGTAGGCCTAAATCTAAAAAAATCATGCACAGTTTCGTGGGTATGTGATAGGATTTCAAACTGAGATGCCGAGTTCTGAGGTGTACAGAACACTTCTGTTTTTTTATTACAATATGTCCTCTATATTTTGCCTTTCTATACTCTAGTACGCCTGTTAATCTGGCACAGTTATTTTTTATATCTAGTCTTGTAAAACATTAAAAATCACAAGGCTTCACAACAATTGGTAAATTGAACATGGATAATCCAAAACACTTTTTTGGATAGTACAATACTTTTTCCACTTTACTATGCAGGCTTGGATTTAAAGATTCTTTGCCTATAGAGACTGTTATTACTGCAGCCCCCTTTGAGCATGTTACATCAGTGCCAAATTCATTATGTACAGTAGACTCAGTCACATTCAGCCTCGGTTAGTTTGGCCAGACAACGGCATGAATTCTTTACCAATTTCATTGAGGTTACAGTAAATGATTTCTGTTTAAACACATCGAATAACGGACGAGTTCAAGAGCAGTTGACATTGTAGTTTTTTAAAATTTTGTGAATATGCTAGATAGAAAAAGACCCCTGTAGCAGCAGACCTGCGTACTCAGCAAATTTCAAAATCAATAATATATGGCAGGTTTTTATCAATGTCTGCCGATAAAATCCGTGCCTGGTAGTACATTGCATGGTACCATATTTTAAAATACAGTATTTTTTAGTAAGTAAAACAAATGCAGTTTCTTGTTTAATTTTTTTTTATTCACCATCAATAATGTGATATTTTCAATAATCTGGGCTGTACAGGGCTACAGGGATGTATTATTAACATGGATTATACTTTATAAACAAATTAGTAGTACAAAATTAATGTCACTATATTTTTTTTGGAATCTGCAACATCATTTTTTCTCTAATTACTGTATTTATTTATCATAATGATTTATAATATTAAAACTATTCTACCTCTCGAGTAATTCTTTAAATAATAGTTTACATATTACACTGATAAAATCTAGGTACCTTTTTAGTTTTGTTACAAAGCCACTCATTATAGAGTACTCATGTATCAGCTCACCCTAACCTTTTAGTTTCGTCATCGAAATCTGGAGCCTATAAAGGCAATCAAAATAAAGGTGGTAAGGGAAGACGGGCAGGTAAAGAAGACTGTCATCATCTTCAAAAACAAAATAGTGTAAACATCAAAAGATAACTGCTAAATTAAACAAAGACGATACAGTAGAACCTCCCTTATCTGACCTCCCGATAACTGGCTCCTGCAAGTATCCGACCTTCTATCTGTTATTCTTACTCCCCCAACTGATCTGTTGTTCTTGTCCTGTTGTTGTTGAGCCAGTTGAAACGTGAAATACTTATTCTACGATTACCTATAAATATTGTGATTGTTCAGATAACATTCATATCATGATGTTTAAATTATGTTTTAGAGGTACAATAAATTTTAGTTACAATACTGTAGCTGGTTTTCTACCTAAGAAATGCATTTTATTTGCTCCTCCCTATATCCGACTTTATGGCTATTTCGACCATATTGTCCGGTACCGTCATGGTCGGTTATGAAAGGTTTTATTGTAGAATAGTTGAGAGTGTGCTCCCAAAGTAATTAACTTGTTAGCAGATAGTCTGAGTCATGGAGGGTTTCTCCTAATTGAAGTGAACATTTCAAACAAACAGGTCTTTTCATGAACAGATGGACAGAACTGACAATTTTCTTGAGTAAAGAAGAATTCAGGTTCTATATTTGTTTACATACATTGTAACAAAAAAAAAGAAAAGATTTTCATACATAGGCTAACGATATTACAGTGGATTAGTTGTGATTAAGTTCAAACATTTAATTATTCCTTAAACGGGTTACACTCTACAGCATTTTTATATAGAAAGACGTTTTAACTTTAATAAGAAGTTTTAATTTTATTTCATCCTGCTTGAAATTATATATCCTATGCAAATATGTATTATTGAAGTAATGATATGCAGGAGCTTTAAAAATTATTTAGTATGTTTACCTAATCCCAGATATGTCAAAGAAAAAATTCCAGAGTACCGTATCTCCCTAATACCAATAATTAATTTGCATTGAAATCCACCTAAATCCTAGATCAAATAGGTAATAATAATATTTTTATTGCCATCAAAACAAATAGTTGTCATTAGCAAAGTTAAAAGAACAATCAATATTTGTTTAAGACTTCCTATTGAAATAAAACAAACAAGAAGATTATAGACAACTAGGTTAACAATTTAGTTAACCTAGTTTAATCTGTTTCACACCAAATTAGGCTATATAAAAATATAGGCCTACTAGCAGTACGCCCGTACGGGTAGTAGGATTCTGTGTTAGGGGAAAAGATACTCATTAACATGACAAAATTAATTAGATTAGATAAGAAAATATTTATAATTATTAATATTCGTAATATGTCAAGATAACATTTTAATATATAGTATGATTTCGACGTGAATTTAAAATCAATGATCAATGTAAACAAACTAATATTCATTTAAATTGACAGCTGTTTGTTTTTCCTTCTATTATATTTAATGACCAATGCTTAAACATTTTAGTGTGGGAAACGGATTTTTGGCAACCGCCCAGCCCCCACCGAGGGTCGGAACCCTAATTAGCCCTCGACCGCGGCCTTTTGGCAACCTCAGTTTCATCCCAAAAATTCTCCCTTTTCTCCATGAAAATCCCTGCCATTGCTTAATCCCACAAATTATCACTCATATCCGTTAAAGTCCCTCCCTCTCCCCGGAACCACCGAAATCAGGAGATAAGTGAGAGACGGCAAGGGGCAGTCGATATACACCTCGTATTGTAACAACATAACGTATTCTACCATTGTAAGTATTGTAACAGATGATTTCATCTCTCCATTGTATTTATTCTCTCTCCAGTATTTGTATTTTGAATTTTAAGGTTTTAATAATAATTTGTTATGCACTTGTATAGGACTCTTTTTGCACCTAGCTGAGAATTTAAATTTAACTTATGACGAGAGGTTTGTGACCACATTAATCATTTTTTAATAATATATACAGTGAAATTTATATATAAAGCCTACATTTTAAAATGTCATTTTCCAATCGCATTTATAAGAAATAAAACAAAGTGTATGACAGTATCTTTTGTTTGATTAATTGATTCTGCACATTGTAAATATCTTTATTTTGGTTATAAAATTATTACAGTATTATAAATTGAAAGTTACAAATCTATTTGATTTCAAAGAAATATCAATCGTTAATTCTTTCCTCAAGAAGTTATTTATGGGTTTAAAAATAAGCCCAATACAATTCATAATATTGTACCTCTAAACATAGTTCAAACTTAACAACAGACAGTTCTTAGACGGTTAGTAATCTCACACTTGAAAGGAATTGGGTATCATACGTTGTGCTTTGTTATTCTTCGTCTGTCTTCGCCCGCTGCCTCCTCTCTCGCCCTTCTCTAGCGCGCTTTCTCCCTCAACTTAAACCCGCCTGGCACAAACGAAATCCTTGAAATCCCCACCAAAAGTCCGGTTGCGGTTGCCAAAAGTCCGGACCACGGGTTGTGACACTTTTACCCTGCGATGATGAATGGGATAGGCGAGGTTGCCAAAAGTCCTAGACCCTTTTGGTGTTTAAAAACTTCAAAGACAGCTGATTATTACCAGTAGGTGATTTGTTGAAAACTGAAAGCAAAATGGGATTAATATCGTGTAAAAAGTGGGTTTTTAGCAAATTTTCCATAGGGAAGAAGCTATTACCCGAGGTCTGATGTTGGCAAGACTTAAGCCCGAGACCATGTTATTTTTTCATCTTTAGGTGCCCAGAGACCAAAAAAAATAGTCTTTAAAATTTTTATATGTGTATGTATGTACATATATATGTATATATATGTCTGTGAACACGATAACTCTCGTAAAAATGGTCCGATCGGGATCAAATTTGGTAGAGACGTGTATTCCTACATTTGCTCGGACGAGTTCGTAAACCAGACATATCGGTGAATGGGAACGGGTAGTTTGGGGGGGTTTTGTACTCAAAAATTGGGGATTTTCAGTTTTTCATATGTAATTTAAAAAATATTTTGATTTTATCTTTTACCATTAGAATCAGCTTAAAAAACTACACAATTTAGTTCCTTAAAGTTTTTCTCTATCTTCGACGGTTACCGAGATATAATAAAATCTAAACACAGTACGTTGTATTTTGAGGCTCCAATGTTTATCTTATGGAGGATAAGGAAAAATTAATATTTCAGTTATTAACCAATATTTTTGGATAACACTTTATATTTAGCTTCATGTGGTTGAGGTTCATCCATTTATGCTTAAAAATCATAGTTTATGTGTTTATCATGGCAGCACATCTGCATACTCTTTTCCCATGTTAATCATATGGAGAATAGGCAAACTCCTTTATTTATGAACAGATGTTGATGAAAGTTGGTATAAATGTTGAAAACAAAAATTTTCGATTGTATAAATGCCTACTCTCAGTGTTCCTCACAGCAGCAAACCTGCACACTATTTCCATGTTAATCATATGGAGAATAGGCAAATAATTCTTATATTTATCGACAGATTTTTACCAAACTTGTCGTATATTATTTTTATATTATTGATTTGGAAATTCGCTGAGTATGCAGGTCTTCTGCGACGGGGATATTAAATGCTTGTTCTATGCTTTTAAAGGGGTGGAGGACAATTTCAAGCATTGGTAAACCTTCTCTGAAATGTAGAGAATGCATGAAATAAGTTTCATTGTTATCAGTTCTCCCACTATTTAGGAGAAGACGGCATAAAATGTGTCCTGGAGCGTCACAAACAGACAGAAATTGAGATAAGACTTGTTTTGGCTTCTCTAATGCAAGAAACATAAAAATAACTAAAAAATTAATGACAAAACTCTAACCTGATTTATATATATGTACAAAATTGTTAGTAAAAAATATATTAGTCATTATTATTTAGAGTATGATCCATGAATTCATCAACTCTGTAGAACGTGTTGGTGATTAAATATTTTTTTAAATTTTTTTCAAACTATGGGAAAATTAAACAATTAATTAAACACTCTGCACCTCACAAGGTCCAGGTACACAGAGATGCCTCACCTCGTCCATCAAATGTAGAGCATGGGATCAGTAATGTCCATGGTGGTTTAGACAAAGGTGGTAAGAGAAATAAGCTCGCAATATTAGCAGACAGCCAAGGTAAATCATTTTTCCAGCATTTGAAGCATTTAGAGAGGGATTTCGATGTGTTTATTTATACAATGCCTGGGGCCAAAATTAAGCACATTGTTCGGGAAGGACGTCGTATGGTAAGCGATTTCTCAGAGAACGATTACATTATTCTGCTAGCCGGGTCTAACGATGCACACTACTGTGAACCAGCTCAGTTAACCGTCTCTGAGGGTATCGACAGTCTTCTCAAGTTAGATCAGAAAACTAACATTCTGATAAATAGTATTCCCTACCGCTACGATGTACCATCTTTAAATGATGACATATTTTATCTGAATAAACTTATATCTAATAAGGTAAAACACTATAATGGGCAAATGAATGTGAAATATGTAGACATGAACGATTTTCTCGGAAGATCCCATTTCACCCGACATGGCCTGCATTACAATTACAACGGCAAAAAACTACTTGCAGAGCACTTCACCAAGTTCATCAAGCAGACGGTAGGCGTGATGAAGACTCCACTTGAGGTTCCTGAAGCGGAGGTAGGAGTGACGTCGGCGGAGGTGACGATGACGGCGGTGCAGGTGATGGCTGCGACGACTGCTACTCCAGTGCGGATGCGACAACCTGCTGCCTGTGACCCCAGTCCTTGCAACACATCCCTTATCAAGTCATATCCAAACCCTTCGCCCGAGCCATTATCACCTCATTTTCCTGTTGCTTCTGTCTGGCAAACCCCTAATTCTTGTCCCACCACACGTGTGTTCCTCTCATGTGAGCATTTTCCACCTTTACCCCCTCCGTTGGTGACTGAACCTATTCAATCCTCTCCACAAAGATACCATTTTTTAGAGACAGAGACAAACCTTCAGCTAAACCAAACCATATAAACCCCGTTGATAGAACCTTGCAATCTAACGTAGCTGGGCATAATGTTGTAGGATGTAAATTCAATAATGTATTAAGGACTGATAGCTCTAATGAGGTTTGTGCTTCTGGAACTGATATTGCAGTTTTATTTCTTAATATTCAAGGCTTACGAGGCAAAAATTTAATTTTAGATGCTTTCTTAGTAAATGAGCCATGTGCCATGCCATTCATGTATTATGTATATCAGAACACTGGCTTAATGTTAATGAGGCATCTGCCTCTTCTCCTGAAGGCTTCAGGATTGCAAGTATTTTTTCTAGATGTGATCACATTAGAGGTGGAAGTTTGATTTTTGTTCGTGATAATTTTTTTGTTAGAGAGTGTTATGTAACTGAATTTTCCAAAGAATTCCACTTTGAGGTGTGTGCAGTTTTCATTGACGAATTGAAATGTATTATTACATCTCTGTATCACTCTACAGCTGGTGACCCGACTATATTTCTTGAGACTCTGGATAATTTCTTAGGATTTCTTTCGCAGTGGAAAAATTACCAAATTGTAATTGGAGGTGACTTAAATATCAACTTTGACGTAAGTTCACGTAAAAAAAGAGTTAAAGAGTTCATTAATATCCTGAGGCAGCATAATTTTTACTGCCAAAATCAAGAGCCTACTAGAGGGAGTAATTGTTTGGATAACATTTTTGTTAATCATGGCGATAGTTCTATTTTTACCTGCAATGTTGTTCCTTTTCCTTTTTCAGATCATGATGGTATTATTTTCCAATCAATCAAAAAAATATCTGATGCAAGTCTCAGTATTACACCTAATTTCAATTTTAACAAGTTAATGTTACCTAAGAATAAAATTGCTGATCTGGAGAGTAATCTGTCGTCTTTTGATTGGATCTCTGTTAATTTCATAGATAAAATAAATGCAGAGATGGCCTTCCAAATTTTTTTCAATATCATTCAAAATAATGTAAATTCCCCCTTAATTATTAAGAGAACCTCAAATAAAACCAAGTCCCCTAAAAACAATAAATGGTACACTAAAGAACTCTTTGAAATGAAAAAGATACTTGACTTCTTGCATCTAATCTCCAACAAATATGATAACATAAACTTAAGGAATAAATTTGTTGTCTATAGAAGGAATTACAAAAAATGTATCAGAGAGGTCAAACTATCATTTAATGTTAAAGCTATTGAGACCAGTAATAATAAGTGTAAGGCTGCTTGGAATATTATTAGATCTAACAACCCCAAAAGTAGAAGATTAAGATGGGCAGGTCACGTAGTGAGGAGACCCGAAAACACCCTGATCAAGGAAGTATTTGTGGGGAGACCTGCAGGCACTAGACCACTAGGAAGACCTAAACTAAGGTGGAAAGACCAAGTGGCAAAAGACCTCAGGAGGCTAGGAGTGACTTGGGAGCAAGCCGAAGACCGAGAAGAATGGAGACGAATTGTTGCGGAGGCCAAAAACCTACTTCGGTTTGAATGGCCACAGCGGTAAGGTAAGGTAACAACCCTTTTGATAAGCCCAGAATGTCCTGCCCACCTATCTCTCCGGATGCCTTCAACATTTTTTTTATATCATCTGTTAATGGAATTAAAAAATCTTTATGCATCTCACATGGCTCGTCCGTGGAGCATCTTTATAAAACTCCCTCTTCATCTGTGCAATTTCAATGGGATTTAATTGCACCTGATGATGTTCTTCAAGCTGGAAAGAGACTGAGTTCTTCTGAGAGTTTGGATGTTCATTTTATGTCTAATAATATTTTAAAACTTATTTTGCCCATTTTTGATCATCCACTTACAGTTTGTATTAACTAATGTCTTTTAGAGGGTGTATTTCCATCTCCGTTGAAATTGTCTCGTGTCTCCCCAGTTTACAAGAAGGGGTCCCGATTGAATCCAGAAAGTTACCGTCCTATTTCAGTAATACCAATTATATCTAAGTTAATTGAGATTGTGGTCTACGATCAACTTGTACAATTTCTAGAAAATAACAACTTGCTTAGTATATCTCAGTTTGGTTTTAGAAGGGGCTTTTCTACAGTTGATGCTATGGATAGGTTTTTGCGGCGGATTCTATCTGCTTTCGAAGGTAAGGCCTATGCTCAGGCATATGCCACGTTATGTGACTTGAGACTTATTGTGACTTATGCCTTTGATTGTGTGGACCACACTGATCTCTTGATTAAACTGTCGTATTATGGAATAAATGGTTCTCCTCTTAAGTTTTTTGAGTCATACTTGAGTCAAAGGAGACTAAAGATATACATTGATGGGCAGTGGTCAAGGGAGCTGGAGGTCACATGGGGAGTCCCTCAGGGATCCATATTGGGACCTTTACTTTTTCTTTTAGCTATAAACGATCTTCCTAATTCCGTAAATGCTGATTGTTTTCTCTATGCCGACGACACCACCTTCATTGACATGCATTGTGATTTTGGGCAGCTAGAGCAACTCGCTGAATCTTCCTTTAATGAGGCTTCGAGGTGGTTTAATTCCAATGGATTTTTATTGAATGCCGGAAAAACTCAGAAAATTGTCTTTAGCTTGCGCCCTCTTCCTTCAGATGGTAGTGATTATCATTATAAGCGCCATGTGAAATTTCTGGGAGTCTTTTTTTATGAACATTTAACATGGAGCCAGCATATTGATTTCGTAACAGCTAAATTATCAAGGGTAATCTATCTTCTCCGGCGCCTTACATCTTGTGTTAGTCTAACTTATGTAAAGACGTCATATTTCTCCTACTTCCAGTCTATTCTTAGATATGGCCTAATACTATGGGGAAACTCTAGTAGAATCAATGAAGTTCTTCTATTACAAAAGAAGGCAATAAGAATAATCAATCTAGCTGGAAGTTTAGATCACTGTAGGCCCCTTTTTGTATCCTCCCAGATTATGACAGTCATTAATTTGTATATATTTGACTTAATCAATCCACATCTCATTAATCACTGTTCCAATAAACACAGTTATGATACCCGTAATAAAAATAATGCTGTTATTGACTTTCATCGATTGACTAAGAGCCATAAGAGCCACACAGTAATTTGCCTCCACATAATATATAATAAATTAAAAAAACAAATCTATAAATATGATGAGAAAACCTTTAAAAATAAATTTTTTCGTTGGCTCTTAGAAAATCCTTTTTATTCTGTAAATGAGTTTTTTTCTTTAAATAAAATTGAATTTTAAATTATTTATTTAAGTAGAGTTTTATATAAGTATATATAATAATATATAATAAGTATGTTTTTGTGTAAACTTGGCCATGTTTTTATAAGACATATTTGTTGTATTTGATTATTTATTGTTATACATTATGTTATTTATTATTGTTAAAATTGTATTGATATCCGTGTGTTGATTGCTTTAATGCTATTCTTGTTGTTTTTTAAATTTATAAATGTGACTATATCTATATCTAATTGTATTTTTGACTTTGTCAATACTGTAAGGTTCTTACGACAATAAACTATTTCATTTCATAAAAAAAAAATAAATTAAGCAATCAACTTATATTGAGTCTGGTCAGGTCTACCATTGCCGAAGACTTGCTTGAGTATTGAGGCCAGGGAGGGTAAAAAAGATTAGGTAAAAAGATTAGGCCAAATTATAGGTTGATAAATTAGGTAACATAAAATTGTATTCATACGAGAACAATTATATTTTGTATAATTTTTTGTTTGTGAATTTTGAAGGAGTAACTTAATTAAGACATTTAAGCGAATTTCCCATAGGGAAGAATCTATTTTTCTTATTTTGAGACCACAGAAGTCAATTACAATGAATGTTAGGGTACTCATTAGATATATATATATATATATATTATTTAACAATTCACAATGTAGGGCTACTTTTAGTACCTAATATAATAAATAATAAAACAATTAGTACCCTTTTTTTAAACTTTAATGGCAACATGTTTCGGCATTTATGCCATTTTCAAGCCATATTTAACCTAATGTCTTCACTCCTGTGACCCATAAGTGCCTGAGATATTTAAACTGGAAAACTCAATATTATCTTATAAGAAAAATTAATAATTTCTACCTTACTTTTTATTTTCTCCCCCTAGGCCCTATATGATGGCATAGGCCTAAGGAGAAAGTATTGTTTTCATCAAAATTTTCGAATTTGAGTTATGGTGGATATATCCATTTTAGTGTGCCCTCAATCGGAAAATGTGGTTTTTAGAGTGTATATCTGTCTGTGTGTCTGTCCTTGTATGCATGTATGTCTGGATGTGCAGGGACCTAGAGACGAGATTATTGGTCCGATTTTCATTGGAAAATCTGTAAGTTGTTACATACATACCCATTAGATATAAGTACTTTTGATTGTTTCAACAGTATCTCGGAGATTTTTATAATTTATTTATTTTTAAAGGGTACTTTGCCCCTTAAAACTGAAAAAAACATGTAGGGTACAATGAAATTCTCTCTAAAAATGGCTGCAACGATTATGATGAAAATTGTATGATTTACAGTCCTTTATGGGCCAAACAAAATGATATCACCCACATTTCTCAAATCATCAAGGTTTAAAAGTTATAGGGCTTCAAAAGCCAAAATTTGAATTTTTTAATTTTCTGGCCAAAACAATTTTGTAAAACAATTTGACGACTATCGCCATTAAAACCGGATTTAAAAAAACTCAACAAATTAGTATTATGAATCATTTGTCAACAACAAAAGGCACCAGGGAGAAGTTGACAATAGACAATTCTTTATTCCATTAGGCAAAATGCATTGCAATAGGACAAGTCAATTATATAAATTATAAAAATACATAAGATCATAAGTGTATAAACTTACAAATACTTACTTATAAACTTACAAGTTATATTTAATGTCCATGTTAAACTCAGTACGTTGTCTTAGAGCGCTCAATGTTATTCTTATGGAGAATTTAAAACACCAAATTATTTCTTACTTCTTAACTGTTCCATGAAACGTGGTAAGCAGTGTAAGGTCAGGTCACCCAAAAAAACAATATTTTGTGGGGGGTAATGCCCCAAAGGATTTTTTACCGTAACAATTAATTTAACTTATTACCTCTTATTGAAATAGAATGGTTACTTGTCAAACAATAAATTTTAAATCATATTTAGATAAACTTTGAAGAATATGATAGCTTTATTAAAGGTTGTAGTTTAAAAAAATGTTATTAAGGAGAAAGAATATATATTAGTCCACTAATAGGACCTAACCTTTATTTATGATAATATACTTCTTTATCATCGCAGCAAACTAACTTATTCCTCATTATTTTCATTGAACTATAGTAACATAACACTTGAACAACTTTACTCCACTTTACTGGTTTATTTCCTCTATATCAACAGAATAAAACCCCCAAATTCTCTCTAAAAATGGCTGCAACGATTATGATGAAATATTGTATGATTTACAGTCCTTTATGGGCCAAACAAAATGATATCACCCACATTTCTCAAATCATCAAGGTTTAAAAGTTATAGGGCTTCAAAAGCCAAAATTTGAATTTTTTAATTTTCTGGCCAAAACAATTTTGTAAAACAATTTGACGACTATCGCCATTAAAACCGGATTTAAAAAAACTCAACAAATTAGTATTATGAATCATTTGTCAACAACAAAAGGCACCAGGGAGAAGTTGACAATAGACAATTCTTTATTCCATTAGGCAAAATGCATTGCAATAGGACAAGTCAATTATATAAATTATAAAAATACATAAGATCATAAGTGTATAAACTTACAAATACTTACTTATAAACTTACAAGTTATATTTAATGTCCATGTTAAACTCAGTACGTTGTCTTAGAGCGCTCAATGTTATTCTTATGGAGAATTTAAAACACCAAATTATTTCTTACTTCTTAACTGTTCCATGAAACGTGGTAAGCAGTGTAAGGTCAGGTCACCCAAAAAAACAATATTTTGTGGGGGTAATGCCCCAAAGGATTTTTACCGTAACAATTAATTTAACTTATTACCTCTTATTGAAATAGAATGGTTACTTGTCAAACAATAAATTTTAAATCATATTTAGATAAACTTTGAAGAATATGATAGCTTTATTAAAGGTTGTAGTTTAAAAAAATGTTATTAAGGAGAAAGAATATATATTAGTCCACTAATAGGACCTAACCTTTATTTATGATAATATACTTCTTTATCATCGCAGCAAACTAACTTATTCCTCATTATTTTCATTGAACTATAGTAACATAACACTTGAACAACTTTACTCCACTTTACTGGTTTATTTCCTCTATATCAACAGAATAAAACCCCCGTCGCAGCAAACCTGCGTACTCAGCGAATTTCCAAATCAATAATATATGACAACTTTGGTCAAAATCTGTCGAAAAACATGAGAATTATTTACATATTCTTCATAAGATTAACATGGGAAAGATTGCAGGTTTGCTGCTGTGGGGAACACTGAGAGTAAGCATTTATACCATCAAAAATTTGTATTTTTTACTTTTATACCAACTTTCAACAACATCTGTCCATAAATAAAGGAGTTTGCCTATTCTCAATGTGATTAACATGGGAAAAGAGTATGCAGGTTTACTGCCATGATAAACACATAAACTAAGATGATTTTTCAAACTCCTATGATTATTAAGCATAAATGGATGAACCTCAACCACATGAAGCTTAATATAGTTTTATCCAAAATATTGGTTAGTAAGGGAAATATTAATTTTAACATATACGGTATATATATATATAAATTTTAACGACTATTGTTTTTGGCCTCTGGGCACTTAAAGAAGAAAAAATAACATGGTCTCGGGCTTAAGTCTTGCCATGAGACCTACGGTAATAGCTTCATCCCTATGGGAATTTCGCTAAAACATTTTTACTGCCCAATTAATAGCAGTGGGGTTGGCTGTTCTGGCCTATTCATTTTTCAACAATCAATTTTGTCACTTCACAATAACCCAATGAATCTTTACCGAGTTCTTCAACACAAATCAACTGCTTTCCTAATCTATCAAGTTTTTACAGTTACTTTTCCAAGTCAAAATACTAAATGAAACTTAAAATTGTAATCTCATTTTTCATTTTAATAATTGTAATAATTTTCATATACTTGTAGGCAACACCTATATTTTAGATTGGATTTCTCCTCGCTTTTTCAATGCTTTTGAGTTAAGTGAAAGTGCAACTTTTCTTTTATTTTTTTAATTTGTTTAGACCCATAGAGGATCACATAAAGCAAATTATAATCTGTTGCTGTTGTTTTTCTCTCGCTGTGTTTGGTTCGACGCTCTTCACTCCATTTATTATTTATTATTTTTATTATTTACTTTTATTATTTTTCAAGTTTTTTTCTCAATAGGCTAAGTTTTTTCCCATATTTAATTATAAAATATGAACATGTAGCCTTAGTCAGTAACAAGATTACAAGATCGCGCCACAATCATCCTACACTCAATCCTCATTCATACTTGGCCTACATACCTAAAATACCTACATTGTAGTATGGTTGCCATTTCAATTATCTAATCTAATAAAAAGGTTTGTAGACCTGCCTATTTTGGAAATTAAATAAGTACCATATACAGGATTGCTGCAGTTAGGCCTACCTATTCCTATATTACACTCATGTTGTTGCATACAATAATAACTATTACACTAACCTGCCGGAACTATTCAAAGGGAAATCAATTGTTGGATATTCGGGGGATTCTCATAACCTTAAGTTATTGAAAAGTGTTTTTGGTAAGTACGGCTGAATACAACCATTGGCTCCAATCAAACGTTGTCTGACCAACTTGTCGGCAAAAGATTTTGGATCCTTCTTCCCTTCTTAGAATTAAGTATTCTTAATCACATCAATACCCTGTTGGTACTGGTATGGAAGCATTCCATACTAAAACCGTCCCAAACTGTAAATATTTTTGGTGCACAAGAGTGAACTTAGCCAAAAAGATTCTAACCAAAATGCTTTGTTCTGAAATCCTTATGACAGGTTCCAAAACTGTTCCCTGGCGCTTTTAAAACATCCTATTTGGAATATGGGTAAATTGATATAGGCCTACCTAGTACTCATTATAGCCTACCTTAATATATTCTTGACATTTCAAATCACTCCGTATTAAAAAATACCCCCGAAGCTAAATACAAAGTTTCATCCAAAGCTTTTGGTTAGTAAGGGAAATATTAATTTTTCCTTATCCTCCATAAGATTAGCATTGGAGCCGCTAAATACAATGTACTGTGTTTAGATTTTCTAATATTTCGGTTACCATTGCAAAACTTTAAGTAACTAAAATGTGTAGTTTTTTTTATATTTTATGAGGACCATTTTTATGAGAGTTATCGTGTTCCCAGACACATAAGTATATAAGTCAAATAAATTATATATATACAAATTTTAACGACTATTGTTTTTGGCCTCTGGGCACCTAAAGACGAAAAATAACATGGTCCCCGGCTTAAGTCTTACCATGAGACCAATGATAATAGCTTCTTCCCTATGGGAAATTCACTAAAAATGAGTGATACAAAACCGGCATGACCGGATGAAATGTGAATGTCTAATCATTCATCTTACACTCAATCCTCATTCATACTTGGCTTAAATTACCTACCTTGTGGCAGGATCATTTCAATAATCTAATCTAATCTAAAAGTCCTATAAAAATGATTGTTACTTCAAAAAGAGTGTCCTCCTATAATTTTTACTCAAGCCAGAGGTTCTGTAGTCTACACTTTCAGTAACAATTAATTCATTATCCATACCTGTTGACTGATGATTAAGAAGTATTTAAAAGTATCTATCACTTAGGTTAACATATCAGGAAACTTTAAAATATTTTAAAAACTACTTTCCCGTATTTTTCCTGATTTCAGATCTTGAAATTAGACAGATATTATTCATACTTGTTGTATCACGAACAGAAGATTACCAGGAATGAACATGAAGAGTACAATAATATACTGTTGTAACGAGATCAAAAATGAGGATTCAACTAGGCTAAAAAGACGACCTTACCCAATGTTTTGTTACTTACCATCTGTTCTTTTAATGTCAACACTAATTCCTGATTTAATAGCACTGAAATCTTCATCCATATCTAGATCACTAAACACACACACTGGAATTATATTAAAGTAAGAACTACATAAACTCGAACAAAATTTCGGCGTTGGCTAACGTTCGCGGGAGACATCGACAGTTGACTGAGGTTTAAAATTTAGCTCGTTAAGAGTGGGCGACATGAATCAACAATGAGTTTCAATTGTACTCAGAGCACAATGAATGTCGCAATATTCGTACATAAAATTCTAGTTTTAATGTAAAAAACTAGTATCAGTTAGTTGAAAATCGAACTTAAAACAAATTATAAAAATTTAAAATAATGTGTCTTGATGTTACACTGACGTTAGAGCAATGAACGGTCGAAAACTTTCCAGGTTGACCAATGTAAAATTATAAAAAGTACCTACTTGTTTTTTAAAATCATATATCCCTACGAAAATCATTTGTTATGAATGCAGTACTATATTTATTTAATAGTAAATAAAGATATTGTATATTACCATAGACTTTTTTATCTCATATATCCTCAGCCTAGCTGTATAATCAAAGATAATGCCATGGATGTTTTACCTATTTCTAGTAAATGAATAGATACCAGTACTGTATTACTATTAGACAGTATTTTTATATATCATCGTATTTGTATTATTAACGTGTTTAATTAGTATGTAAGTTGATATTTTAGACGTGTGCTATGCAATGTATAATTTTTGTCAACAACAAAAAATATATTATTAGTATTACCATCGACTAATTAAAGTACACAGTGAAGGTCTATTGCCAAGAAGAAATGAGTACAGTTTCTGTAATAGAGGGTGGCTCTCATAGCATGTCTATAATATGATACTTTGATCTTAAACTTAAAGAAACCCTTATTAACCAATCCTAAACCCTATAAATTCGTAGAAGAGCATCATTATAATTAATATGGCTTATTACATTACACTTACCACATACACACACACTTTCACATCTATAACAAAACATCTTGACGATTCCCCGGTCTCTGAGGATTGCGCCCGAAGACGTCAATAGACGTCAGTGGTAAATGATAAGAATACACCTTCCTATGCATAATAATACCTTTGTGGGTGCGATCACCCAATTCCAGTTTGCATGGAAAGTCTGCTTTAGACCGTCTGTAGTACCTTCTCTATCCACCTGTACAGAACGAGTTAGAGTCTCCACTCCTACACCGGTTTGGACCAAGGCAATGCGACATTTTCAAAGAGCCCTCCCTCCTTGCCTACCAGCGTGTTCTCAGCTCTACTCACCAGACTGTTCTGTTTCAACGATTTATTTGCTTTTCAGATTACAACAATAATTATTGGCTCGTCAAATACATAAGTGAAATAAAACTAAAATGTCCATCTTGCTTAAGCTAAAATCATGCTTCATGCAGGCTTACATACATTAAGAGGCTGCATTGAAGCTGCTGTGCTGACTTTTTTTACTTCTTGCATAAACTTCCTTCAAGAGTTTTTCTTAGTTTTACTGATATCCAGACTACTCTCAGGAAAAGGAAATCAAAGGAAATGAAGATGTTCAAAACATATTTCTGAATTTTAGGCCATCGTCTTGTCAAGCAGTTCAAGATTCAAGATTTTATTCAGCCATTAAGTTTACAAAAAACAATAGGCCAAGTCACTAACCTAAATATCACATAGAACATAAATATAAATATATGAGTCTCTTGACTAACAAATAAGTCCAAAGCATTGAGTCCAAGTTCCGCAGGAATATGGTGTAGCAGCAGGGAAAGTCGTAATTTCTTTGTCAAAGTTCAATGGCCTACGAGTGTGAAGGAATTATACTCAAATTCCTTCATGCCTCATTGAATTTCCTCATTCATAAAAAGACTACTTGTGTTTAAAAAATAATAGGTGCAAAAGGAACTGTCTTTATCTCCTCCAAATTAATTCTAGGTTTCAAAAGATTCCCAGGACTTATATCCAAACATCATCCAAACTCTTTTTAAGACGTTCGTTTTTAAAACTTTGAAGTTCAAAATTTTTTTCAGATCTACAATAAACTAAGACTTAGTTATCTTTAGTTATCTGGAATAGAGAAACATAACTTATAAGTTTCATTCTTTAGTGAGGTGATGCCCCATACTCTTAAACAAATAATTGCCTTTGAGGTTCTCCTGTTTTTTATGGACTTGTCTATCCTATCTGGCCTATGTTGTATCTGTCTGGTGGTGTGAAAACCAATGGACTTAGTTCATATTTGTTTTAAAAAAGGATCTCTGAATAGTTTTTTCCTTTTGTTGTCACCAATCCTGCAGAAATCATCAGATCACATATGACTGATCCTTTGTGATGATCGGTGAGCATTTTTGGTATCCACCTTACAAACAATTTGTATTATTCACTGTTTTCCGTGACAATATTATTAGCAAATAATTTGTAATTTTTTTTTATTTTGTTAACAATCAATTTTTCAGCCAGGCCCCAAGTTGTCAATCAATGATCAAATTGCTGTTTGGTCCACTTGTGAAACAATTTCATCAATATGGATACTGGGCCCACATCTCTGCTCTTCGTCATGGAAATTTATTTGGCCATTTAAAAAATCATGTAACGATTGTCTAGACTTTGCTTCACTCATAACTGTAGGTCCAGGCATAACTCCGTATGAATTTCAGCAGCTGATGATTCTTTTGCATATAATAAACGAGCCAAAAAACACAGAACGCACTTTACTGTGGCGGGATAAACGATATTTGTAGCCATTGATTTTTGCTTTCATGGACAAAAGTAGGACTTCAGGATCAAAACAAAGGGTGCTATAGCTTCACAATGAGTCAGTAGGTGAAACTGCTTCTGTAAACTGTTCTCTAAGCGCCATTATTGAAAATATAAGTAAACAGCCTTTATATATTTGTTGATACTTGTTACTTATATGTTGCCTCATATGTTTGTTAATAACACAACAATTGGCACACTGCAACCGTATGAAAATACAGTTGAGTCCCATTTACCAAGTTAATGTGGACCGTAACAAACTCAGTTAGCAAAAACTCAGTTCATACGCAACTACCAACAAGAATAAAAGAAATAAAAATAAAAATTGTATAGTAAATTTAATGCAAAATACAGTTATAGTCAATGAATACAATTAAGGCAACATAATAATTATTAAATTTATACAGTAATAACAAAAAAAATTCAAATGTGATGTTACTTTCGATTCATGGCTAATATTTGATGTTTTATGCTCGGTTAACACGGAATCTTGGTTAACCATGATTCGGTAAAACGGGACTCTACTGTACAAGCTATTTGTAAATATTCTTTTATTGAATTTCCCTATTCTAATTTAAATGAAATATAAATTTGGTGTATTTAAGATATCTTAAATATACCCCCGTCGCTGCAAAACCTGCTATTATTCAGCGAATTTCCAAATCAAGAATAAAGGAAATAATTTTAATATATGACAACGTTTTGGTCAAAATACAAACTTTGATAAACATGAGAATCAAATTGCCTATTCCATAACATTAACATAAGAAAGAGCGAGCAGGTTTGCTGCTAAGAGGAACACTGAGAGTAGGCATTTATACCATCAAAGTTTTTTATTTTTAACATTTATACCAACTTTCATCAACATCTGTTCATAAATAAAGGAGTTTGCCTATTCTCCATATGATTAACATGGGAAAAGAGTATACAGGTTTGCTGCCATGATAAACACATAAACTATGATTTTTAAGCATAAATGGATAGATCTCAACCAGATGAAGCTAAATATCAAGTTTTATCCAAAAATATTCATTAATATGCGAAATATTAATTTTTTCCCTATCCTCCATAAGATTAACATTGGAGCCCCTCAATACAACATACTGTGTTTAGATTTTTTAATATCTCGGTAACCGTTTGAGATAGAGAAAAACTTTAAGGAACTTAATTGTGCAGTTTTTTAAGCTGATTCTAATGGTGAAAGATAAAATTTGAAATTCTAAAAAATTAAATGTGAAAAACGCAAAAAACCCCATTTTGGGGTACAAAACCCCCCAAACTACCCGTTCCCATTGACCGATATGTCTGGTTTACGAACTCGTCCGAGCATTTGTAGGAATACACGTCTGTACCAAATTTGGTCTCGATCGGACCATTTTTACGAATATTATTCGATAAGGAACACATATATATATTCATATACAGTAATATTCATGTGATGTTACTTTCGATTCATGGCTAATATTTGATGTTTTATGCTCGGTTAACACGGAATCTTGGTTAACCATGATTCGGTAAAACGGGACTCTACTGTACAAGCTATTTGTAAATATTCTTTTATTGAATTTCCCTATTCTAATTTAAATGAAATATAAATTTGGTGTATTTAAGATATCTTAAAAACTAGCAATCCGAGTATTTTCATATATGAAAGTGTTTATAAGTTTGAAAAGTCTGGAAACGCCTTTTTATTTTTCTAACCAACGGTATTACAAATACAAACTTCAAACTTTGTATATAATTATGTAACTGTCTCAACAACATTTTTATGTAATGACCATCACTTGGAGGAACGGCCCATAGAGTATCATAGAAATCTTATATGTATGCATAGGACTTATTATACCTTAACTTAAAGCTCTTATTTTGTAGAGTTGAGTGTTTAAAAAGCCTAATTCAATTAGAAATGGCAGTGTTTTAAAGAAAACAAGTAGGCCTACTATAACAGTAAAACTACAACTGGAAAATTCCTGTTTCCGTGGGTTTTTCTGGAAAGAGACAAACATGTCGTATCATTTAAACAGCCTAGGAGACATGCCTTGTCACTCAGAGTGGTCATTGCCTAGACAGAGGACTTTATTCTTTTACTGGTTGCTAAAGCTTAATGTATGCTAATGCAAATGTAAGTAGACATTTTATAAGTATGTAGAGATCCATAATAGGATCTCTAAGATCTAATAGATCTTATAGATCTAAGGAAAATGTCAGCCTTAGTCAGTAACAAGACTTCAAGATCGCGTCAAAATCACCCTACATTCATACTTGGCTTAAAATACCTACCTGGGTAGGTCGCCATTTCAGTTAAAAAGTATAAAGTATAATTATGTAATAACACTACACTAGAATTAATCACATGTTTTTTTTTCGTTTCAAGTTCGTAAACCAGACATATCGGTCAATGGGAACGGGTAGTTTGGGGGGTTTGTAACCCAAAATGGGGGTTTTTGTGTTTTCCACATATAATTTTTAAAAATTTCTATTTTATATTCCACTATTGGAATCAGCTTAAAAAACTTCACAATTAAGTTCCTTAAAGTTTTTCTCTATCTCCAACGATTACCGAGATATTAAAAATCTAAACACAGTACGTTGTATTGTGGGGCTCCAATGTTAATCTTATGGAGGATGGAGAAAAATTAACATTTCCCATATTAATCAATATTTTTGGATAAAACTTGGTATTTAGCTTCATGTGGTTAAGATCTATCCATTTATGCTTAAAAATCATAGTTTATGTGTTTATCATGGCAGCAAACCTGCATACTCTTTTCCCATATTAATCATATAGGAAATAGGCAAACTCCTTTATTTATGGACAGATGTTGATGAAAGTTGGTATAAATGTTAAGATAAAAATTATTTATGGTAGAAATGACTACTTTCAGTGTTCCTCAGAGCAGCTAACCTGCACACTCTTTCCTATGTTAATCTTATGGAGAATAAGCAAATAAGTCTCATGTTTATGGACAGATTTTTATAAAACTTGTCATATATTATTATTATTATATTATTGATTTGGAAATTCGCTGAGTACGCATGTCTGCTGCGACGGGGGTATTTTTATTTGATATTCTTCTTTGTTCTTGTAATTAAAATGATGTTTTCACGATTACTTGTATTCTTTAACAAGCCAAAATTTTTGGTTTGATTAACCTTTTCAAACACACTGTATAGATTAATTCTCGTACTTGATGATATATAAATGAAACATGAGTGAATTATGAAGTTAATTAGATGTGAGATTTTATAGCAATAAAATCTTAACTATTTGATTGGAATTGATTGATAAAAAAAGTAAAATAAAATAATAAAATAAAATAAATATAAAATAATTAGGATTTCTAACAGTACTGAAACAATAATTTAAATGCATCTCACTTTAACAATACAGTTTATTACTTTGAACAAGATGTTTAATTTATTACTAGACAGATATAAATTTCCCACGTGGTGTACATACACGTACAGTATAATGACTAATGATACATTTTTACATTACATTTTTACACATCGTATAATCCAAAAGCGATACATGAATTTCTTTGATTACAAATTAGGTTTCTGACACAAAGGCTACATTTCTGAAATATGCAAATATTAATAGTCTTCTCTCTTGATAAAATATCTACAAATTACTCATTTTCCTATATTAAAAACAGCTGTAATATACAATTTATAGAATAAAGTATACACAACATCAGAAACGAAGGATAGATCTGTTCAAAGGTTGGACATGGATATGCAGAACGACAAACTATCACTTCTTCAAGATGGTAATCAAACCATTACATTGTTGGGTGTATCGAACTGACCTCATCTGCATCTCCACCAATGGCTCGCCAGAATGCCAACACCACCTTCAAAAATAACTTGTTACGTATTCATTTACATAAAGCTTTTAAAATTAAAACAAAATTGTTAAAGAGTTAAACTTTATATCAATTTCTTTCGTGAGTATCAGTATGCTTCATGAATCAATTTTATTATATGTTGTAGGCCTATATAATTAGGCCTATTTTTATATGAAAACAGATAGCTCATTATAATTTTAACAATTTCTATTCCATTTCTATTCTATAAATAGAACATTTCTATGTTTTTTTAGCATAGTGAAAAAATAAATTTACTCTATTAACTATTACTCTTATGGCAACAAAAATCTCAAGGTATTTTGACCCAGGAAATAAACAATAATACCCATGCAAAAAATAGGTTTGTAATGTTAAGTAGGTACTGAAAGTACAAGTTGTAATGATTTGTGATCATATTTACAGGCTGAATATGAGAGGTACTTTTCCTGGATATGTACACACACACACATATAATACAGCATAGGCCTACCTGTTCAGCACAAGCCTTCCTTTGATCGTTGGGTAAAACGGACATTCGCTCCTTCATAGTTTGAAGTTCACCAAATAATTGGTAGAAATCAGTTTCAGACTCACAGCCCAGCAATTCATCTGAGAAGAAATGTTATACATGCAGATAACATGACATAACTAAGAATAATAGAATATTTAAGAAATTTAAGAATAACATGACAGATGATAAAGGACCTTCAAGTGAAGCAAAATGTAATTTATATTTTTGAGAAGTCATTTACACATTAACCTACGGGGTAGTAGGTCATGTTATTAACCACACTATATTATTTTTCATCAAATTGCAAAAAACCGTTTCACCTAACCTTGATCCATATATTATTGCAAGCCTTTCTTATTTACTAATGTTACCACTCAAGAACACCTCAATCAAATTACCCTATTTTATAATGATTCAAAATTGTAACAAAATATTTTTGAACAAAGCAGACAACCTTTAATATATTTCACATCATACTATAAATCTCTGAAATACAGCTTACAGTTGAGTTACGATTGTGTGTGATAAAAAATAATATTAACAGTATAGAAATATCAACTATAAACTTTGTTTAGCCCTGTATATCGGCAATACACAGTAAAATCCGACATACAGCGCTCTGTGGGGAAAATTTAAGTTGTTTATTGATATTTTTACAGTAGACACCAGATTATCCATGATCGGATTAACCATGTTGCGGCTTTTCCCCGGTCGGCAAAAAAAATCAAGTATGCAATCAAAGTTTACCCAATCTGTCTTCAATGTTTCCTTCAGCCAAGTCTGGTGGTAGAGTGTCAAGTCTTAATAGATCACTGTCGCTACTCGCCTCACCTCCATGCAACAGAGCTGACATGGTTGTTGGTTCTTTCCTATCTGTAATTATTCAAATTTCATTAACCTATTTATGGGTAGCAATTAACAGAGCTTGTTCTATGTTGTTCCCATTGTGAAACAAACTGTTGTTTGTAAGTTCTAAGATTGTCTATGAAGGAATCACTCGTAGCCTCTGATAAAACTGTTTCCACTAGGTTTTAATATGATTATAGGAAATAAATATAAACTACTATAATAAATAAGAATAAATGGTGAATAGAAAGGATGTGAATAATTTAAACATATGTTTGATGTGACCTTAGTCATAGTATGAAAACTAATAAATGGAAACTTAAAAATAAACATCTTAAAAATACGATTAGATGAGATTCAGAGCCATAGTACAAAAAAAACTTCAATAAGATACGACTCCTAAATAACAAAAAATCAACCTAACAAATAACGCTTACCTTTAAGTGTTAGATTGGGCCAGACGTGAGCATGTAAGGCTTGAACCACTCTTTTGATACCTGTAGTTTCAACAAAGTCCTGTTCTGCTTCCCACTCTTCATCCACCTCTGGATCAAGTTCCACCAACTCAAACCCATGCTGCACACACCACTCTTGGGCTGCCAAAAAAATTAGAGAAGAATACCTGTTAAACTACCTAAGGAATTGAACATACCTTCTGAAAGTTTAACTGAGATTAACCTGGAAAACTGTTGATAGATTAATTCTTTTAACTGTTTTAGTAAAATAAATGTAATCGCTCTTTTTAAAAGATTTGTACAATAACAATTTATTAACAGCTGTACAATTTATTTTCTCCTCAGTATAATTTTATCATAAACTAGCCAAAGTACCCGTTCTTTGCACGGGCTAAAAAGGCTGAAAGGTATAGGCTCTACTGATACATTTAAGGTATTGTTAATTAATTCTTCATTGTTTACAAAATGTCAAAACAGGAGTGTCAACAACATTCCAAAGTAACATATGTCAAATATTGGGAGAGGATAAGGATTAATGTAATAGAGACAGTCGTCGGAAAAAACTTAAAATCTACCATTCCGCTATTTCAAATAATTCACTAATTTCGATCCAGCAGTTTATCTGAAAAATCAACTTTATTTCTTCTTCTTCCCGAAATGTCAAAATATAGTGCAAACGGATGTTGTTATTAGAAAATGTAAACATTGAAACCTTGGACGGTCACGGCAGCTCTTTCTTCTTCTTCTCCTTCTTCGCGAACTGTCAAATTTTAGTATTCACAGCTGTTGACATTCAAGTAATTATATGTTTTCATTCTCTAAAAATGTAAACATTGAAACTTAGGACGTTCACAGGGCGTAGCCCGAGAGGATTTTAAGGAAATGATTGTGCCTATGTGTTGCATGAGTTTAAGATCTATCTTTGTGTAAAATTTCAAACCGGTCGGTTCAGTATTTTTCGCATTTACTTGCCACAACAAACCCACATACAAACATACAGAAACCACCTCTTCTTTATAATATTATAGATATAATCAAGGAGTTTCTTGAACTGGTAAAATAATATTTGGTGATATAAAATCTAAATTCTCGTACAAATATAGTATAATTTACAGGTCTGCTTGGTCTACTTTACAGGTAAATGTATTTAGATTTATTTTAATAAATAATTTATTTTAATAATACATACAAATCATGTCAAGTAGTATGAAAAATACAAACATTTTGTTGATGGTGTAATTATTTCAAGTCCCATTTAACCTGTACAATATGAGACCTAGGACTGTAAAAAATGGCACATTCAATCAATTCCTTAGTAGGTTTTAAGTAGGCAGCAGTATAGTAGAATGCAAAACATACCACAGAGTGCTCTATCTCTTTTCATTTCAAGGTTATGGATGCGTAAAAGATTGTTCAAGTACCAAGACCTCAGGGATCATAACACACCATAATCGTACAGCAAATGATCTATAAAAGATCTCATACTGGCATACTGCACCCTCATGATTTGGTCATATCTCAAAAAATTTCTATGCAATGAATTTGTCAAAAGAGTTTTCCACAGGGACCGAAACCATGACTTCTTTAATCACCACTCAATAAGTTTTTTTGTGTCTAACCGTTACTTACCAGACAATTTTGAAACACCAGATTCACTACACCGATTACAAAGCAGGATGCTGATGTCTACTTCATAATCCTTCAAAAATGAATGCCAACTCTCGACAACTTCCAGGCCATTGTTCTGAAATAAATCAATAAAATTAAGATTTGTAATCCTTCAAGGAGAAATGCCAACTCTCGATAACTTCCAGATCATTTTTCTGAAATGTTTTTTACATACATAACATAAAGATTAAAAATTACATTTAAAATTTTTGCCTCTGTAATTGCACAAACCCCAACTTTGTCTTTGCGCTACATTACATAACCCTGTGCACTAAGTTTTACTGATGATAAACAATTTTTTTAAATCCTTGTCAATCACACAAAAATGTGAAGTAAAATGGAATTGGGATAACTGGAACTTCCTTAATTTGAATAATTGTCATTGTCCTTAACATTTTGTATTCCAACAATGCTAAAAATTATAGATAGACTTTAATTGTGTATGGTTCAAATTTTTAATATGGCAAATAATATTTAAAAATTAATCTTAAACTCAAAATGTTAATAAATTTATGAAAAATACAATACCAGTATTTAAAGCGATATCAGGCAAAAGATTTGCTAAGTGCGCACCAGCATTAGTGTACAGACGCCTTCACTGAGAAGGATTGGGGGACCAGATCGCTAGATCCCCTAGAGAAGAAGATATACCAGTATCAAATGCATCTGACACTTTGACTCACATTCAAGAACTTAGGACATTCTTTGAAAGTAACATGAATTCAAGTGATTCATACTTTAAATCATTGAATGTTTTAGAATCTTTCATAATGGCTGAGAGACTTAACCCTTAACATCCTAAGTGCGGTCTCACAGACCGCTTGAGTTATTTATTTATTTTAATTAAAGGGTTTCAAAAGACGATTACCCCAGCCATACCAGGTATTTGTCCCTCCCCACCACAGAAAATGATGCCTATCGTCACTTGTCTTTCGGTCGTAATATTTATAGATATTTTTAGATTTGTTTGTTGTCAGAGGTCTGTGAGATAGGACCCAGGACAGTACGTGATAGATTCACGACCTGGCCCATTGTCTTGTGTAAACTCAAAATGTTAATAAATTTATGAAAAATACAATACCAGTATTTAAAGCGATATCAGGCAAAAGATTTGCTAAGTGCGCACCAGCATTAGTGTACAGACGCCTTCACTGAGAAGGATTGGGGGACCAGATCGCTAGATCCCCTAGAGAAGAAGGACATTCCGAAGGACATTCTGAATGTTGAATTAAGTTTTGGACACAATTTTAGCGATATTTGCAGAACATGAGGCTGACGTATGAACTTTCGAGCATCCGTTGAGTACTGGGAGTAAAAGAACCTAAGCCCGACACTGTTGGTGATAGACTAAATAAAAGAAAGACATACTACATATGTGATCCAAAGAAGATAAGAAAAAATTCCTTACATTTGCTATTAATGTAAAAAACATGTTTGTCTTGAGTGTACAACAAAAGTTTGCAATGAATGTAGCTATGTTATAAGCTGTAATTAGTTGTAAAGAAACTGTCTCAATTTTAATGATATTACGTTTTTTATAAGTATCTTTATTTTTTTATATTCTTCATTTCTATGCAATGGAAAAATAACAACAACTAAACATTTTGTCATATTTATCATTACATTTTGTGGTTTTGGCAAATGATTACATTTTTCTACAGATTTCACCATGAACAGGTTTTTTTAATTTTATATATCTATTATATGAACTCAATAAACTTATTTATATTATGTACAAAGTTAACATTTCAAATAACTTATTACATTGATAAAATGATTTCCAACAATAAAAAGTAATTTTAAATGATTTTTTTCAAAAAGGCAGTCTGTGAGACCACGCCCAGGACTGAGTGTAACAAAAAGTTCACCCAGGATGTCAAGGGTTAATTTGTTGAAACTGGCAGAAATCTCATTTGAAAGATAGGTTTATTTTAATGGTAATATTTATAGGTAACTGCAGTTTGTACTCACTGTTTTCTATGTTTCTTGTTTGGTACTCTGTCACTCTAAACACTATTCTGTATATCTCTTTGGTTTATAGGATTCTATTTCTGGATTTTGCTATGTTTTTGTAGGTTATAATCACATACGTTTGAATTAAGTTTACAACAATGAAGTCTATAGCAGCTCAGCTACTGCTGAAGATGTTCAAGTTGAGTTATGATATGTTATTGCCAGAAGAAGAGAGGATATACTGGTGCTAATTTCAGCCTACATTTTGACTCACATAAAAAACCTTGCTTCTGTTGACCAAAAATGTTGTGCGATAAAAAAAATATGATATGTTATTATACTTTATTATGTATTTTTTACTTTATTTTGTTATAGAAATAAGTAATGTCAACTTCACCAGAGTCCCTGTAATCCAAATCAAGTGGGATCGAACCCTGTTCGGATTATACGGAAATTCAGTGTACAGTTGCTTAAAAGTACTAATAAAATTCATTATTTAAGACCCGAACTGTGTATTTACACAAATTAACTTTTGTCTTATCACAGCTTACATCGCCCTATGCAATCTTGTACTGCTACATTCACATATTTTATGTTCACAAGACGATGGCGCAACTTAGTATTGGCTGATAGGATTTCTTTTTCACGTCAAAATACGATTACTGAATTCTTATGTTCTTAAAATTAAGCTATTGTATTTAATTGACATTTTGTAGGCCTACGTAATACTGTATAGTTTGTGATAACATGACGTAGGTTGAAGTTTTTAAATCCAGACTACATTGCTTCATTTTTAATTTAAACTCAGTAACCTTTTTCCCCATCAGGTATCTCGGGTTAGCCGGACGTTCGGAAAACAGAGGTTTGGATTACCGGGACTCTGGTATATATAAATATAGTGTCAAATATAATGTCAACTATGTAAATTCATTTAAAATGTGTATTTTAGTTTTCGACCTTGTTTATAAGAAATTTTTTAGTTGAAATTTTAGATAGGTCAAAGTTTCAGCTGGTCCCTTGAGATTTGAATCATTCAAGTGCAACTGTGTATATATAGGTGCGGCAAAAAAACTGACACAATTTAAATTACGAATAACTCAAAGATGATCAGGGGTACAATAGGTTTAACTTAATTGGTTATTACAGACTGCCATTAACGAAAAACTACATAATAATATAAAAATGTATAACTTTAGGGTTTAAAGATTACGACCGTCAAATGGTGACCTAGTTAGAATAAGCATTCTTCCACACTCTAAATTTGAAGTAGCCTCACAAAAAAGTCACAGACGTTCAGATCAGATCACGTAGGATCCCACGCTATCCCTGAAACTTAAGATTACTCTCCCACAAAATTTCTGTCGTAAGCATTCCATCGCAGCATTGGTTGTGTGTGTAGGTTGCCCAGTTAAAACCAAAACTCTACTCAGGACTATGCGTTTTCTCCTAACTGTTTCGACTTAATTGAAAGTTTACACGAAACTGCCGCTGGGTAACGATGGTTGAATCGCCACTTTTCAATTATGTTTCAATAACAAACGCCATTTGCAAAGGCGACTCTATGGCATTATATTGGATTTGCAACAATGCTATTCCCCATTTCCCCTAAATGTTCCGTTGCTGAGCAGTGCGCGCAAGAAATTAGGTCGGTTTTTTTGCCGCACCTTATGTATATAAATAGTTTGGAAATTAAAATTTCATAGATTGTTTTAGGCAAATGCACAACAACAAATACCATGGTTGGCAGAAAATGTACACCTGGAAACCAGCAACCCGATTTTTATAAACTACTTAGACATTTTTTTAAGCAAATTTCCTCAGTGAATCTCATGAAAACAGATAACTCTCACCTTCAAGCTATCAAAGAATATGATGACAGCTTGAACTCCTTCAGCTAAATTTTGTGGTAATAACATTTTTTTGGGTAAACTGTACAATGTCACATCCGTTTCATAATACTTTGTACTGATATGCCAAGGATAAGAATCAACTCCTTCCATATTATTTGAGACTAGGGGAAGATCTTCTTTTTCCAAAATCTCTAAAAAAATTCAGCATGATTAGTAAAGAATGAATCCACCGAATCATATAACCGAATATGTAATAAAATGAACATGTAAGCGAATTCACCTTTACTTTACAAATATGAAGATGTCTGTTTCAAATGGCATATAGGAAGTCAAAATAAAACATTTACATTGTTTTACGATTACGTGAAAAAACTATTTGGAAATCTGGCTTCCTCAGATTTAAGCCTTGCCCAGACAAGAATCAAACAAACCTTTGTGAAAATTGTATAATTATGACATGATTAATCTGATAGAACCACTGGATTTAGTTAAAAGTAACATTAAATTATCACTGATGGGTTTGATACAATGCAAAAACTGACAATCAATATATAAAACAACAAATCTACCAGTGATTACTATTAATAATTTGTTTATACTAGCCTACAGCTATAATGTTTGTGTAAGATAGATTTACTTATACTAAACATCAATATGGCACAGACTATCATTAATTAATAGTCAATACAATAGAGAGCATGTCACAGTCTGCAATTTGATGCAAAATTTGATTGTCTAATGTGAATTTTGCTTTACTACTATATAAAACTATGTTTTCCTGATAGTCATTAATTACAATTATTTTCCTATATGCAGATCTCTTCTATATGTGATATCTTTGAAACACTTTTCATCACTATCTTCCATGACATTTAAGTGGACCTATTCGCTACACTTTCAACATAGATTCTTATTCGTTTTTGAGGATATATTTTAGGATTGTGTATGATATCTAGACAAAAACTACCAAATAACGCAATACTGGACGAAAAGCAATTACTTATCTCATTAAAAATCAATCGAATTGTCTATCAGTTTCTTTCTCAAATGAATCAGATCACTAATATACACATTATCCTGACAGAATCAGACCTCCCTGAAGCTAGCTAATGAATCTCATGGATCTACGTTACCGACTCACCAGTAGTCAAATTCAGGGTTTCGCAAAAATTCACATATCTTCGACCCCCGAAAACTACCCTTAAATTTATTTGACGTGGTTCAAACTTTGTACACGTATTAAGTATTTTATGTTTACTTTTATGATATCGTAGTTTTGAAGTGGTACATCAGTCATGAGGCAGTGTATATAAATTTTTAGATGAATGTTTGTCAGAATCAGGTGCACTGTAAAAACAACAGTTCATATACACCTTCAAATCTGTAAGCGTTCGGGAATAGATTTTGATGCTGACTGTAAACTATTACATTTGGTATACCAACAGGTTCCTAGTCTTGTGTGTTGGATTATAAAGACTTTTTAGATAAAAGTTTTTTTGCTCTGAATTATATCAATAGCCAAATTCAATTTCGATAATTATTTAAGATTCGATTCATAGAAAGCATGCCAGTCTGCACTGGGGTAACATCCGAAGAAAAATGTTATTTTATTATATTTTAACCTATACTAAATTTCTGTATAACTTGCTTATTTAGCCTTTTCAAGTAAATAATACAATAACAATCATTATTAGGTAAAATCCAAAATAATGGATTAAAAAATGGATTAAAAAATGGATTAAATTAACTCAATCAATATGTAAATGCATTTAATTTAGAATATAAAAATCATATTAGACTTAGAAATATTACTCAGCCAATAATTAAAATTCAGTATGGATGAATAATTTTGCTGTACATAAATAAGTTTCAGATAACTTAATTGGAATGCCCTTGATTACTTACTTTGAACAATAAATAAAGGTTCCACGTTATTATCACAGCTAACAACAACAACTCCAGGTCTAGGATCCATTTTCCAGAATCTAAAATTTCTTATTTCAGTGTTAAGTATTCATAAATAATTAAACTGGAGAACAACATGAGATTGACAGTTCGAATTAAATTTTGATAGGTTATATTGTATTTTTTATCTATTACCAGTCCATTTTTACCAACCATATGCGACTACACAAATAATTCCTAATGAGCTGCATTTTCTTACAGCTCAGCTGTTTAGATTTTCTAATCGTTTGATATTTTTAAACCACAGTGCTGCAAACCAAGGGAATTTTTTATGTAGTTTCTGTTTTCTAATCCTTCCATTTATAATGTATATGGTTTACTTTAAGCTATCTAAAAACAGTTTAAAAATACAAACTTATTTTATATTAGCACGAATTCTAAATAGATAGACAGCAAAGATGAAAATTATGAATTGAGAAATCAACATATTTCTAATTATCTTATTCCTATTGATATTTTTACAAAGTTTCAAATCGTATAACTTAGTTCGTAAACAATTTTGAAACTGCTCCGGAAAATCATTTTAGACAAGCAAACTATAAGACAACAATTATTCTGCTGTTTATTTCACACATAAATTTCAATAAGCAACAAATTTCAACCAATTAATAGTGAATTATTGTAGGTACATTCAAAAATCGATCAAAATTAATAGATTGTACTAAGCCTTCACTTAGGCACGAAAAGAGTAACAATGAAACTCTGAGACAGTATTCACAATTAATCGAAATAAAGTAATTTCTGTTTCTCATGTTGGCAGAATGCGCGGCCATGTCGCATTTTCTCCTCTCGTCCGCAGCGGAGTCGGGCCGAGACGGTCGTTGAGCAAGTAAGGTCGGTCGAAGTTCTAGGGTGGATACGGGGTTCCAACAGCACGTGATTTTGACACAATATCGCTATGGATCCCGAGGCCTTCTTGGATTTGGCCAATCAGGTCACAAAACTGAAAATGTTCCCCTATTTTGACATTGCTCACAGTGTGTTATGTGCACTACATGTTAGAGAAGATCTGGGGCCTGGTAAGTGTTCTCAAAATAGACAGGTTTTTATTTTTAAACACTCTTATCGTTTTTATTTTTATTAAACTGTAATATTGGGGGGTATTAACTCATAGGAACTTAATCACCAATAGTATTAAATAAAACTGTGATCTTAAAACGTGTTCTGTTAGTTTTAAGCGATTGTTCAATCGTGCGTGACCTATTTAATAATACAATCAATTACTTATCGCGTCAAAAATGCAACCGCGTGAATACAGATTGTCACTTAAAATTAGATTTCCATCTATTATTTTGTTCGTTTGTTTTGAATAGTCTCTGTGAGATAAATTAGAGGATCAATATCAGTCGCGTTTATTGATTCCATAAAAGGAAGTGTTTGAAAACTCCCGCCTGGTTAGGAGTACATATTGTTGCCTACTGATTATAGCAGGCGCTCGATAGATGTCACTCGGTTTTGCTTAGTGGTAGTGTGATAGTATCTAACCAACCGAACAGTAGCTCGATACGTGGAGTCACGTAATTGGACGATTACGTCATATACTGTCCAATTATGTATATTTTAGTTGTCAGTTTCTGTTCATGTTAATTTCTCTGGTGGAAATTTTGATATAACTAGCCTACTTTATAAATAATACGTTTCGGTTAAGTCACTTTTAGAGGGAAGAAGTAAGTCTCAGTTCACTAGCTGTTATCGTTTATTTTTAATTTATAAACTTTAGTGAAGTAGGTACGTAGAATAGAGCTATTGTTGAATTTGTAACTTTTGAAAATCCAGCGCATTTAATGATGTCGATGTACAGAAGCCACACTTGAAATATTTATTCATGTACATTAACTCTGCAAAATTTATATTTATGATCAGTTTAAATTCGTCCTTTCCTATAATAGCATCGGTCCTCCCAAATCTCTTCTCCAAGAACCTCTAACATATTTTAGCGAATTTCCCATAGGGAAGAAGCTATTACCGTAGGTCTCATGGCAAGAGTTAAGCCCGAGACCATGTTATTTTTTCTTCTTTAGGTGCCCAGAGACCAAAGTCGTTAAAATTTATATATATATATATATGTGTGTGTGTGTGTGTGTGTGTGTGTGTGTCTGTGAACACGATAACTCTCGTAATAAAGGTCCGATCGAGACCAAATTTGGTAGAGACGTGTATTCCTACAAATGCTCGGACGAGTTCGTAAACCAGACATATCGGTCAATGGGAACGGGTAGTTTGGGGGGGTTTTGTACCCCAAAATGGGGGTTTTTGAGTTTTTCACATGTAATTTTTAAAAATTTCTAATTTTATATTTCACTATTGGAATCAGCTTAAAAAACTACACAATTAAGTTCCTTAAAGTTTTTCTCTATCTTCAACGGTTGCCGAGATATAAAAAAATCTAAACACAGTACGTTGTATTTTTGAGGCTCCAATGTTAATCTTATGGAGGACTAGCCAAAGTACCCGTTCTTCGCACGGGCTAAAAAGGCTGAAAGGTGTAGGCTCTACTGATACATTTAAGGTATTGTTAATTAATTCTTCATTGTTTACAAAATGACAAAACAGGAGTGTCTACAACATTTCAAAGTAACATATGTCAAATATTGGGAGAGGATAAGGATTAATGTAATAAAGACAGTCGTCGGAAAAACTTAAAATCTACCATTCCGCTATTTCAAATAATTCACTAATTTCGATCCAGCAGTTTATCTGAAAAATCAACTTTATTTCTTCTTCTTCCCGAACTGTCAAAATATTGTGCAAACGGATGTTGTCATTAGAAAATGTAAACATTGAAACCTAGGACGGTCACGGCAGCTCTTTCTTCTTCTTCTCCTTCTTCTCGAACTGTCAAATTTTAGTATTCACAGCTGTTCACATTCAAGTAATTTTATGTTTTCATTCTCTAAAAATGTAAACATTGAAACTTAGGAAGTTCACAGGGCGTAGCCCGAGAGGATTTTAAGGAAATGAATATGCCTATGTGTATTATGAGTTTAAGATCTATCTTTGTGTAAAATTTCATACCGGTCGGTTCAGTATTTTTCGCATTCACTTGCCACAACAAACCCACAAACATACAGAAACCACCTCTTCTTTATAATATTACTAGCCAAAGTACCCGTTCTTCGCACGGGTTAAAAAGGCTGATAGGTGTAGGATCTACTGATACATTTAAAATATTGTTAATTAATTCTTCATTGTTTACAAAATGACAAAACACGAGTGTCTACAACATTTTAAATTAACATCTGACAAATATTGGGAGAGGATAAGGATTAATGTAATAGAGACAGTCGTCGGAAAAACTTAAAATCTACCATTCCGCTATTTCAAATAATTCACTAATTTCGATCCAGCAGTTTATCTGAAAAATCAACTTTATTTCTTCTTCTTCCCGAACTGTCAAAATATAGTACAAACGGATGTTGTCATTAGAAAAAGTAAACATTGAAACCTAGGACGGTCACGGCAGCTCTTTCTTCTTCTCCTCCTTCTTCTCGAACTGTCAAATTTTAGTATTCACAGCTGTTGACATTCAAGTAATTTTATGTTTTCATTCTCTAAAAATGTAAACATTGAAACTTGGGACGTTCACAGGGCGTAGCCCGAGAGGATTTTAAGGAAATGAGTATGCCTATGTGTTGCATGAGTTTAAGATCTGTCTTTGTGTAAAATTTCAAACTGTTTGGTTCAGTATTTTTTGCGTTCACTTGCCACAACAAACCCACAAACACACAAACACACAAACCCACAAACAAACATACAGAAACCACCTCTTCTTTATAATATTAATAGAAAGATAGAAGATTAAAAAAAATTAATTTTTCACTTATTATCTAATATTTTTGGATGAAACTTGATATTTAGCTTCATGTGGTTGAGATCCATACATTTGTGCTAAAAAATTATAGTTTATGTGTTTATCATGGCAGCAAACCTGCATACTCTTTTCCCATGTTAATCATATGGAGATTAGGCAAACTCCTATATTTATGGACAGATGTTGATGAAAGTTGGTATAAATGTTAAAAATAAAGTTTTTGATGGTATAAATGGCTACTTTCAGTGTTCCTCACAGCAGCAAACCTACTCACTCTTTCCCATTTTAATCTTTTGGAGAATAGGCAAAAATTCTCATGTTTATCGACAGATTTTGACCAAACTTGTCATATATTATTATTATATTATTGATTTGGAAATTCGCTGAGTACGCAGGTCTGCTGTGACGGGGGTATTTTACTTTGTTACTACCTTCATCAGTGCTTTAATACATTTCGATATTTCGTTGTCAGACGACATATAAAACCCCGATCGATTTGTGTCCGATATACATTCTCCATCCTCCTCGACTCGTAACATGATCTAATGTTTCAATGTCTCCACTGTTTAATGTCTCCACTGTTCGATGCGAGACGGGGATCAGGTCTTTGTGGAATGTGTTTTGTAAGGGTTGGTGTGAGGGGCTTCCCATAATCCCGGTCTGGACTGGTACCCCCCAATTTCCCATCAATCGCGTGTAGTCAGGTCAAGGTTGGATCTGTAATAAAATCTATTTATGGACCTATTAGCAGTTCATAAATATTTGATGTTCTTTGATGCTTCTTGTTTAGTTTTAATGTAAACTGCAAAACTACGTACGAATAGGAAACTATAGGTTTACAATATAGTAATACAAAACCATTGCTGCCACCTCTTTCCTCGCAATGACACCCTGCGCAAATCTGCACAGAGAAAGCATGACTTGTTTAACCGAATTTAAAAGCATTGTAGAGGAAAGCATTAAGCCAAGGAGACTGGAGCGATAGCATACACCAATCGCCATGTGTGCCAAGTGACAAATAAAATAATCATTTTGGGATTTTTGTGTTTATTGTAAAACTAGCTGACCCCGCGAACTTAGTTTCGCTTGCAGTAATGTATTATGTCATGTTAACTTTTACGAAGTCGGGCCATGCCACCACGGCGCTGTTCTCGTGAGACTCTAACTTCAGTGGATTGATTCGCCATATTCCGAAGTCGAATAACATTACGACTATGTAGAATGATTCACAATGTTCTGACTCAGCCTATACCCAAACCAAACCAAACTGCGATAGCCTACACGGTTTTTATGAAGGATTTAATCTTTTGAATCGCGGCATTGTTTATAGTAAATTAATATAATATTCATTAATTCCACTCGCACAAAACAAAAAACAACTAATAATTATACTAGTACAAATTAACCAGTAACAGTAACCTATATATTTTTCCAAAACAATCACAAACATTCGCTTGAAATTATGTACAACTAGCTGACCCGGCGAACTTCGTAACGCCTCACAGTAAACACATGTTAACTTTAAGATTGGCCATGTTCTGAAGTCGAATAGTAATACGGCTTCATTGTGAAAGGTTATATATCCTGGATTGTGGCATAGAGAATAACAATACTGAAACGATAAGACATATTAATATCATTCCCATAAAACAAATAAATCTGAGTGGATTAATTCACAATTTTCAAATCCAATCCAAACCTAAACGAAACCTAACTGTAATACGGCTTTTATAGGAAAGATATACAACAGCTGATTATTATAATAAACGTAATAATATAAACATTGTAATTATCATATAAACACGTGACTTTAATCAGACAGAAAATAAAAATATAAATACATAACCCCCCAAAACCGTTAACTATTAACGTGGTGAATAAAGCTGTTCATTTTTTACAGTACACATTTACTTCATAGTTTAACATTAATGAATGATTCAGATGGCATTGGATAGTAAAGCATACGGTATTGCTAATGGAAAGTAAACCAATCAGCTGTAGTTAAGAAATCAAATGTTTTCATTGTAGACAATTTGTAAACAAACTTACTCTCCATAAGGTTAACATTAGAAATATTAAAACGCCATAAAATGGAAACTTATGGGGTTTTCGAAAATATTTTTTCACTAAAACCTTCCCGGACACATGTAGAGCAACTTCCTAAAATTTCATGGCGATCGGATAAGTAGTTTGGCAACGCATAAAGGACATACATACATACATACATACATTCAATTTTATATTATAGAGATAACGTTAGCTGTCGACCGGTGAAAATAAAGCAAAACAAAGTCAGCTGTTAATAAAATATTCACGTTATTATTACATGATCAAAATGCATCACCCACGTGTTTTCTTCATAAGCTAAACATATTCAAACTTTACAGGCCAGTGGGGCTTAGCCCTCAGGTTAAATACAAAACTGAATATGTGTATAGCCTAACCGGAGCAGAGACGAATCCAAAAAAATCCAAGATTATTAAAGTCTGTCCAGATGTTCTCGAGTTATATGGTGTAACTAACACGATTTTGTTTTACATGTTTAGAAGGTTGTAGATTTTGTACAGTATTATAATATTACATTGAAAATTAAATATCAATAAACTATAAAAATATATATAACATTCTTAGATGAATGTATGTTTATTTTAAACAATTATACAAAAAATTTTAAAACTAAACGACCAGAATGTATTTAAATATTATGAAATGTTTTGAAATATAGTATTAATATTGATTAAGAAATTAATGTTTTTATAATAAGTATATACTTTATAACTTCATTATTTTTTCAGTATATTTATACTCTATCTACAATCGTTCGTTTTCTGATTGACGCCAAAAGATTTATTTCAGAATTAGAGATTTTTAATGGCCGAAAAAAACATTTTACCAACTGATGCAGTTACCGTTACTGATTACTGGGAAACTAGTTACAGTATTTTATTCACCTTTATTAATTAGACGTTTTAACTTTTATAACTATTTTAAAGCATTATTATTATAACATTGTTCCTGGATAACATCACATTTAAATCTTCCGGTAGTCCTCATGCAGCAGTTACTCACAGTCACTCCTTTTTCAAAATGTATCCAAAGGTTTTGAAAAAACTACACAATTTTAAATTTGTCGTTATTTTGAATTTTTACGTTGGTAAACTGTAATTCTTTTCATAAATTATAATAACTTAAACCAAATTTAAAGGCTTTTCGGTGAGTTTTAGGGAAGTAATATTTTGTTGAACATAAAACAAAATGGCAGCTTTGTGAGTAACCGAGGACCTCCGGGCGACATTTTATAGCCTATTTTATTGATCCAGAAACCCAGGTAGGTGTTTTAAACCAAGTATGAATGACAAATGAGTGTAGGTTGATTATGGCGCGATCTTGCAGTCTTGTTACTGACTAAAGCTGACATGTTCCTTAGACAGGACTGTTAATTAATGGACCTACAGTTTAACGTGGAATCCGAACCACGGCCTCTGAATTACGAATTGGTCTAATTATGAGGATGGTCTTTGTGGATTAACGTAGTATTCAATAGTGCGGAAGTTAATCCACATAAGAGAACACTACATCCAGTGGTGTAGTGCTAAAAAAAGCTGTACCGGAGCGGTCCTTCCCAGGAAGACAATTACTCTTTGGGGGGAGGGGGTAATGGGTAGTCAAAGTCTGCAAGTTCCTCAGGAAGGTCATTGCGTGGTCAAACGCGTGGAATTGTGTACAATGAATTTAAAAAAGAATTACATAAACCGAAGTTTAATTTTGCTAAAGCTACTAGTGATGCTCCTGGGATATCTGTTTTGTATTCATGCAAAGTTGCAGTCGAAGGCAGACGGTGCCTTTTTAGTAAGGGTTCGCTTTCTTTTTCAACGCAAACTGGCGAGTGCAGGTCAAGGAAGAAGAACATATTTGTAGATGAGTTTACCCACCACATAATATGGAGGAAAATCCTCAAATTTTATTTTGTAACTTCATCGAAATTAAATGCTGTTCTGTAGGAAGAGGGTGTGTTGAAATAAATGTCTTAGACGGAGATTAAAATGAATACGATTTACAAATGGTTGAAAAAATGTAAATGGTTGAAGTCAATCTCAATGTAATGTAATGAAATGTTCTTAATCGGCCTAAGTTTGTTGAAAATAAATATATTTTTGAATTAAAAAACTAGATACTATAAAAAGATATATGGTCTTTATGTAAGCCCTAGTGTCTGATTCTGGTGTTACGATGTTTTTGGGGTTAGGTTAGGGTTAATATAAAACGCCTAAAATTGCCTCGATATTGCGTGTTGATAATGAAATGATGCGAGCGACTCGCTTACCTACCACTCTCTATAAAAAGGCAAAGTAAAAGTATACAAATCTGAGTTTCGGCTACACGAGCTGTGCCGGAGCGCCGCTCCGGCTTTTAAAGCTGTGCCGGAGCGGCGCTCCGGACCGCTCCGGCTACACTACACCATCTGAACATCCATCGACCATCGCTCATAACTATCCACAATTCGTGACCTCCAAGTAGCTGGATTACAGGATGACGCCTCCATAAAAGACATTAATTTATATTTCAAGCATATTTATATTTCAATATTAGGAATAAATTGACTTTGATAGAAGTTAGTTACTAAAAATATTTTTAAATCATTTTTATTATGCCCTTTATCTTTATAGGGTGAGATTGCATAAATGGAGATTATGGAAAAATACAAATAGAATACGTCATTACTTCTTGAAATATATGATCGCTGTTAAACGCATTTGTGCGTTTCGTCGTTGTTGCAACATGTGATCGTAAACAGTGTTGTATAGACGACACGATCGCTAATAACGACGCGACGCGACGCGAGTCACATCATTACAACGTATAGTCGTAGCCTGCCGCTCACTTATCACCGGTGAGACCACAAAGAACGCTTTTTATAGTTCGTTTATCGCCACTTTCCCCACTTTGTTACTCAATAAGTGTAATCATATAACTTTCTTTAATCGACCGAACATAACATGCGGTCAATATATAATTTGCGATCGCGAAATTTGTTTGCGCGTAAAATGACCACTAGTTATAGGTTTACTGATGCTAAATGCTGATAAGTTGTTTGCTTTGTTACTCCAAAGTTCAAACGCATTTTAATTTTGAAAGGGTTTTGGAAATATACCGGAAGTTAATAATATTTTGCATTATTTAATTTATACTAGCACGCAATGCGGTGAATTCTCTACTTTTACATAATTTGTCTCAACTTTATCACTGTATATCAATAGATTAACGTACTGATAACGTCATTTACACAGCTGCAAGTACATACCTTTCACCAGGGAAGTTTTTAGTTGTTTGAATAGTCAGCTTGAATCTTACTTTTTTGTTTTGCCTCAAAGTCTATTAATAGTTCTGTTACTTCGTTGGGAACATTGTAATTGTATTGAATAACTAACTTCCAAGTAATAAAGTGCAACAACAGTATAGAATGTACAACAGGAAGTCAGTAACGTTAACTGATATAGGCTAGAACTGATACAATAATGGATTGTTTAAAAAAATGTTTTCAAACCAAATAAGGTTTTGAATATGTGTTTTTACAGTAATAAAATTATTATTATTAAGTACGAGAAAACTGAAGATGCGAGTTAATATCTCGTAATGCGTCTCAAAACATTTTATACATTTTAATAACATGTAACAGTGTAGTTTTTATTAATAATGAATTATATCCTATTTATAAAAGTTCTATCTTTATATTACTCACCACAGTCGTTAAAGACAGGAATAAAATACAATTATTTATTTATTATAATGGTTACATGGTTTGGAGCATGCTCAATTGTGAGCGGTCAAATCAGTTCGCCCAGGGAGAGGAGTTAAAAATAACTTGCGACGGGAGTCTCAGTCTTGGTGTCGGGGAGTCCGTCGCCGCAGCGACGTGGGAGGGAACTGTCTGTGTCTGGCCGTCTGTTGGGGACTGACGCATAAATAGTCCGGAGTAGGCTACGGCTACGTGCTACATGTAGGCTTACAATGTACACTCCGGCTACAGCGACGTGGGAGGGAACTGTCTGTGTCTGGCCGTCTGTTGGGGACTGACGCATAAATAGTCCGGAGTAGGCTACGGCTACGTGCTACATGTAGGGTTACAATGTACACTCCGGCTACAGCGACGTGGGAGAGAACTGTCTGTGTCTGGCCGTCTGTTGGGGACTGACGCATAAATAGTCCGGAGTAGGCTACGGCTACGTGCTACATGTAGGGTTACAATGTACACTGTACACTCCGGCTACAGCGACGCGGGAGAGAACTGTCAATGTCTGGTCGTCCCCGCCCGTCTGTTGGGGACTGACGCATAAATAGTCCGGAGTAGGCTACGGCTACGTGCTACATGTAGGGTTACAATGTACACTGTACACTCCGGCTACAGCGACGTGGGAGAGAACTGTCAGTGTCTGGTCGTCCCCGCCCGTCTGTTGGGGACTGACGCATAAATAGTCCGGAGTAGGCTACAGCTACGTGCTACATGTAGGCTTACACTGTACACTCCGGCTACAGCGACGTGGGAGAGAACTGTCTGTGTCTGGCCGTCCCCGCCCGTCTGTTGGGGACTGACGCATAAATAGTCCGGTGTAGGAGGCTACGGCTCCGTGCTACATCTAGGCTTACACTGTACACTCTGGCTACAGCGACGTGGGAGTGAACTGTCTCTGTCTGGCCGTCTCCGCCCGTTTGTTGGGGCTGACGCATAAATAGTCCGGAGGAGGCTTCGGCTACGTGCTACACGTAGGCTTACACTGCACACTCCGGCTACATTGTGATCAAATAACACAACTTTTGGTTAAATACTGGTTTTGATACTGATTAAAGTATCAGAACGTGTACGTAAATTTAAGAATGAGTTTGGAATGATGTTGAACGATGATGTTCAAGTAAACTTGAAGTTTATCCTAAATAATAATTCTGTCTCTTCATTAAACCTCCTTTGGACCTTAAATAAAATATCTATATTGACGTGAATTTTATTTAATAATTTATACAGACATACTCCCAAAACTCTCTCTGTTCTTGTATTTATTTGTAGCAGAGACAATCAGTTGGATTGTGTTTGGTTGTAGATTAGATTAGATTATGTTTGAAATGGTGATCTACCCAGGTAGGCATTGTAAGCCAAGTGTTTATGAGAAATAAGTGAATGACGATTGTAGCTCGATCTTTTAGTTGTGTTACTGACTAAGACTGACACCTTGCTTAGACAGGACTATTAATTAATAGCCCAACAGCCAAAGGCACCTAATTAGATATGCCATTGGCTGTAGGTCATTTAAGGGACCACACAGTTTAACGTGGAATCTGAACCACTTTTGCTTCTAATTTACAAACTGGTCTAATTATGAGGATAGTCTTTGCGGATGAATGTAGCATTCAATAGTGTATTAGAAATGTTTTTATGGTTACTACACTTTATGCTAGTTTAAAAGAGGAATTTAGGCATATATAACAAAGAAAAAGAGTAAGCCGAGGTAAATTTTATTTAGGGAACATAACCATAACCATAGAATACCTTAAGTCAAATATCTACAGATTAAATCATAGAAAAATAATTGTATGTTATTGTGGTTTTACTTTTTGTGAGGAGAATTTCAGGTTTATGCTTGTAACATAAGAAAGAAACTACCGGTACTGATTATTTTTCTCTATTCATTCAAGTAAAAAGTATTCAATATGTGTTAACAGGAGCACAACAGTTCTCCCGCAAACACCCGCTGTCATGCTGGCTGTCCACCATGCTTGTGGTGTTCGCCGGCGGGATGCTGTGCAACGGGCTCCTTGGGGAGCCCATCCTGGCTCCTCTCAAAAACACCCAGCAACTCATGGTCGCCACTGTTGTCTGGTAATTCGCCATCCAGTGAACTGTAAATATATATATATAGTAGAGACAACGTCTCAGCTGCGTAAATGTTATTGGTAATATTGAGTAGCTGAGTAACTTGTTATAATTTTCATACAGTAAAAAAGATTATGGAGATTTCAGATGAATACTAGCTACCTTTGTTGATTGGGGGATTTGAAGGCCAAGATGGATCACTGTAGGATCTGCCATTGTGTTGCAATCTGGCATACAAAAATAAATTTTAATTTAGTTCTACTGTTAAAAGAAATTATTGTAAATGAAATAATTAATACCTAGTGACCGAGCATTGCTCGTATAGAATAAGACATGTATTATAAAAATTAATTAGAAAAATTAAAACACATTTATTACTCAATGAAAACATTTATGTGGTTTAAATAAAACCGATTTAATACACCATAATTAATATAGCACTGAACAAAAAGTATTGCCCCTGATTGGGATGGAACTCGTGACCTTTGTTCTACGTCTCAATTATTAGTTATTATTAGCCTGTGATCAACTGATTTTTTTAGAAACGGAATGAGGATTGAAAAGCAAAAGAGAAATTTAATTTACACCTATTAATTGGTTTGTTAAAGTGGCTTCAAGCAATACAATGAATACGTTTTCTATTAAAACATGGAAGATTTTGGAAATACTTTTTTCTGCTTTTATTTCGCACAGTTATGTTACCCTTAAGTTTTTACAAATTGTTCAGTAACCTGATAATTTTGCATTGATTACATACATAGGTCTAAAATAAATATTTATGAAAATCCTCTATTCACACATTGTTCCCCACCATCTTCAATCAAGAACTGTCAAACGGTTATAAACAGATGTTTTGGTTTGTATTGTTTACATTTGACTCTCCATAAGCGTGTAATGTTAAATTTTTAGATTCTAAAATTAATATTAAAAGAAAACACGATTTTTCCTGGACATTAGACCTATCTAGAACTAATTTTCTACTCGGAAATTAGTTATTTCCAAAATATAAAGAAATTCCTTAGAGCCGTTTTCGAGATTCGTGTGCAAATATATATATGTGTATATATATATTTATATATACAGTACAAACCTTTCTCGTATTATAGTATTGGATAAAATAACAAACTGATCTGTCACAAATTACTTGATTTTACCATTTTGTCTTTCATTGATGTTTTGACATAGATATGTCTTAGATCTCAGGGAAGTACATACAAACATGTTTGCATTAGATGTGCCCCCCAGGAATTGTTTAGTTTTATAAACCATACAAGATGAAAACTGTGCATTGATATTCGTGAATTTCCAGCTTCATAATATTTCATATGAATTGAAAGTACCATAGTTAGTTTTTGAAAACCACCTCTAGTTAGATAATGTAATATCTTTACTCAACTGTTAGAATTTGATAACATTTATAATAAGTATTAGTATGATATGATTTATGAAAGTCTGTAGAAGACCAGAAGGCCCAGCCATAGGTATTTGTTAGCCTAACCAAATTCTACTGAGTAATAGGTAACAAATTAGAACTATGGAGGACTAATGATTAGACTAATGACTAAAGGACTAGACTAATGACTAAAGGACTAGACTGGTTTGGAATCCACATAAAATTGTAGGTCCCTTAGATAGACCATTGACTGTTGGGCTATTAATTACAGTTCTGTCTAAAGAACATGTCAGCCTTAGTCAGTAACAAGACTACAAGGTCGCGACACAATCATTCTACACTCATTTCTCATTCATACTTGGCTTAAAATACATAACTGGGTAGGTTGCCAAATATTAATGTTCATTTATCTCTGCAGTATAATTTTAGTTTGTTAGTCTGTTCTGTTTACTACTGTACTATCAGGACTTTAGAGTTAAAATCCTCAAAAATAAAACATAACATAATATTGTGTTCCTATTTTTACTCAGGTACCACCTGATTTGCACATGACAAAATCTTGCAGTGAAATGAGGAATAATCCATTTTGTACAAGTAACTTGTTAATCATTATCGACTGCTGTGTGTATAGCCATGTTACAGTAGATTTATAGGTAGAGATGCATTGTTGTTATTGAGATGCATAGAAACAGTAAAGACTAAGTAACTTATGCACACAATTTGTTTTTCATTTCAGGTATATTGTTTTTTACACTCCTTTTGACATTGGTTACAAAGCAGCAAAGTTTTTACCTGTAAAACTAGCTTTCTCAGCAATGAAAGAAATCTACAGGTAAGTGGTCGAAAGTTTAATTTAACAGTCACAGTTCCTTTGTTACTAAATTATTTACTTCCTCTTATTAAATATATCGTACGGCACTGTTCATTACCATAGCAAAAATGAGTTTCTTAAAATACTTAACTCGCACAACATATAACTCTTAATGAAAATAATAGTCCTTAACCCCAGAAGTGGTAATCTTTTTACTTTTAACTGTAGCATAAAAATAATTACTAATATCTTCTTTGAATATTAAGTATAAACAAAAAAAACATAAAACATGCCCCCCCTTATAACCACTAACCACAAAAGCAAAATAGGTGTCCACTGCAATCCCAATTAAGCGTACAAGGACCGTCAACTTCCACCCAAGCTGGCCACCGTTTATTTAAGGTGGGCCCCCTACTCCGTTTTACCACACATTTGCAAGTCAAATTGGGATTGTTCATGGTCGGGATTTGAACCCTAGCTCTTCCGAATGGCTGGAACGTTACGCTCGTCAGCGCAGCCCTTTAGCCGATTTAGCCACCAGTGCATAGGAGTAGAAAGCACTTACTTGGTTATAAGACAAGCCCAGTGGCAGTCTAGTGCACTTTGTGAGAAGGTTTGGTTGCTTGTCCCCAGAGGGCAACATGTTCACAAAGGTGATAAGTTCACGAAAATTGACGACAGATGCCTCCACCTGCCACTTCTTATTGATTTTGTAAATTTCGTGAATAACCACTTTACCACTTCTAGAGCTAATAGTAGCCCTCTTCACTCAAGGTGAAGAAGATCTCTCCTGTGATTTTCGTGTCACGTGGACATTTGAGGGAGCTACGTTTGTATCTTATATATTACCGATTATTAATGTTAAAAGCAAAAAAGTACAACTGAAAATGTGAAATACGTACTTCAATAATTATATTAATTTAGAAGTACCTGGTGACTGATCTTTGCTCGTATTGAATAAGAAATGTAGTGTATTATAAAAATTAATTAGAAAAATTAAAACACATTTATTACTCAATGAAATCATTTATGTGGTTTAAATAAAACCGATTTAATACACCATAATTAATATAGCACTGAACAAAAAGTATTGCCCCTGATGGGGATGGAACTCGCGATCTCCGTCTTACGAGGCTAACGTGCTACCACTGGACTACGGCGTCTGCCAAATGAGCTTAGCCGTTTTAGCCAAACTCAATTGTTTTAGCCGATCATTTACTGTTAAATTATCCATACAGTTATTATTAGCCTGTGATCACCATCTTCAATCAAGAACTGTCAAACGGTTATAAACAGATAGTTTGGTTTATATTGTTTACATTTGATTCTCCATAAGCGTAATGTTAAATTTTTAGATTTTAAACTTAATATTACAAGAAAACAAGAATTTTCCAGGACATTAGACCTATCTAGAACTTATTTTCTACTTGGAAATTAGTTATTTCCAAAATATAAAGAAATTCCTTAGAGCCGTTTTCGAGATCTGTGTGCAAATATATATACAAACCTTGCTCGTATTATAGTATAGTATTACGTTCAGAGAATAAATCTAACACAGGAGCTACTGTAACAGAAGCTTTTTTGCACAGATTGTGTATAGAGGATGACTGTGATGAGCACAAGGAAAAACATTTTGTTAATCCGATGAAAAATAGAGAAGAAAATTAATAACACCTTCAACATTTATATAACTATATTTTTATTTCAACAAAACTTAAACATCTAAAGAAAGTGTTTGTGTTGTAAATTTTAAAAGAGTTGAGCTGATATTGTTTCTATAATGTTCATAATCTGTGTGTTGAGTGGTTAGTGGATGGGTCACAGTGAACTGAATACTGAGAGAATACTGCTTAAATTTTCCATGATATGTCCAAGGCTTTTGAGTGCGTTCAGCATGTAATTCTTTCAAAGAAACTTCAACTTTATAAATCCTCTCCATTTGCATTGTCATGGATTGAATCATACCTTTCTGAAAGATTCCAAAGTACTATCGTTGTTAAAAATAACTCCTAATTCATATCAAATTAGACAATAGTAAAATGTGGAGTTCCTCAGGGTTCCATTTTAGGACCTCTCCTTTTTCTTTTTTATATTAATGGTTTGCCACAAGGTATTAGTTTCAATAAGATTTTTTAGGCAAATTCAATCATTGAATTGCAGCATAAGGATTCAAAATTCACTTGAAGATTTGCATCTTTGGTTCTAAGCTACACAGTAAGAAAACTCAAAATATCAATTTCAAAACTATCTGTGATCAGGTAGTAGATGAACCTTTAATGATTTTCAATGATCAATGCTTGATAATGGTAAAATCAGTTTCATTTCTTGGTGTCAAGTTGGACGAGAGATTAAATTGGAAATCATACATTAGTTTAGTACACTAGCCAAGAAATTAAACTCATCATATTTTCAAATGTTAATGCTTAAAAATGATTTGGATATGAACTCTAAACTAACAGTTTTCAATTCATGCTTTTTTGCCGCAAAAATGTAGCACGGGGTTAAAAAAAACGTAGGAAAGTTTCTCTAACATTGACACAATTTTTAAATTACAAAAAAAATATAAAAGAATTATGACCAATGTAAAGACTAGAGAATTCTGTAAAGGTATTTATAGGGAATTGAACATTCTGACTCTGCCTTCAGTATACATTTTTAAATGTCTAATTTTTGTAAAATCAAATTTTAATAACCTTAATCATTGATCACTTGATAATCATTGGATGATTATAGTACTGTACTAGATATATAAATTATTATTTCTAATTACCTATCCACCGATTAAGCTATTTTGAGAGATCGCCACATTATTCTGGAAAAAAAAACTTTATATTAAACTGCCAAATAGAATTAAGAACATTAAATGTATTTTTAAATTTAAAAAAAACATAGCCTCTGTTGCTAGACAGGGTCTACTATAGTATAAATGATTTTCTCTTGAATTCTATAATGATTTTTTTCATATATGGATAAAGCATTACCTGTTCATTTATTCCTACCATTACCATCATTCGTATTATTATTGTTTAGCTATTTTTATTTTTATTACTATTTATTAGTTTTAAATCTCTTGACTTGTCACCTGTTTCACCAGCTGTGCTAAACAATTGAAAATGTTTTGAGATGAATAAAGAGTTTGAGTTATAATTAGCTGTAGGTAATCCAGGCTCTCTGGTTATCAGGCATCGTGCTCTCTACAGGCTATATTCTATTATCATACTTACTATCTAAATAATTATAATTTTAACAAATTCTTTCAGGTGTAAAAAGGTTTATGATGGAGTAACACATGCAGCTAAGCTGTACCCTAATGCCTATATCATCATGATCCTCATAGGAACATTGAAAGGTATAATGTTTATTTATTGATCTTATCCACATACAGTGTTCCTTACCTCAACGTGTAATACTGAGTCAATAACTTAATTTTTGACATGGATATGTCTTAGCTCTGGGGGGAAGGATGTTGGCAATTTGTAAGGTGAAAATTTGAAACAGGTTTCCATAGAAACTACTAGAGCTATTGTATTGAATTTTTAATATATAAGAATAAAGCTGTTTAGAAGAAAAAACTGAAAATATTCTCTTTAGACATATCCATGATCCGATCTATTTCCCACAGGGAAGTAAACACAAACATTTGACATGTATGTGTCTTTGGGGGATGTGTTGGCAATTTGCAAGACCAATATTTGAAATAGTGACATTTGGTTAGTGACTCATAGTTAAGTTATAAGAACAGCTGTTTAGATGAACTGAAAACATTCCCCCTAGAAATATCCTTGATCTTACTTATTTCCCACAGGGAAGTAAATACAAACATTTTTCACCTGGAGGCTTTTCTCTCCAAATCATCATTAGGCCATAGCCTACTGCACAATACATACTACACATATGCAGTACCCTATGTCAGAGAGAAGTAAAATAGGTAGCCATTCTCTGTAAAATACAAAAAAATATTAACTGGTTCATCTTTTAATTGTAGTTTCCAAATATGCTAAATTGTTATTTCGGGGTTTTAATACAAAACACTTTTTTACATTCTCCCCTTATACATATAGTATATGGAGAAAGTATTGTTTTTGTAAAAATTTTCGAATTTGAGTATATATCCATGTCAAAATGTAAAAAATCAAAATTTCTAAAAAATGACTAACAATTTCGATTAAAATTTGATAGTTTATTGTGGATATAGTACTACATAATATGACACCACATGCATGTCTGTAAAAATTACGGTTCAAAAGTTATGGGCTTTAAAATGAAAAAAAAAATTTCAATTGTTTTCAATAAAAACAATAAAGGTAAAGTATAATTTGACTGCCACCATTAAAACCAGCTTAAAAACTAAAAAAAATAGTAGTTTGAATTATTTGTCTACGACTCCAGAGGAAAGTTCCAGAGAAAAGTTACATTTATTGTCTATGGAAAACGCAATACATTGTCTGAGAGCGCCCAATGTTATTCTTAAGGAGAATATTAAAAAATCAATTTCTCCTTATTTCCCAACCGTTTTCCATGAAAATTAGTATTCAGCGTAAGGTCACATCACCCAACAAAACCCACACAAAAAAGCTTGGTATTGCAGGGAGGGGGGTTCTTCACTTAAAGAATTTTAACAATTAATAGGTATAACTTAAGTTTCTCTTGTTGTTCTTTTTCAGAATTTGGATGGCTATTTTTGAAACAATAAACTATTAAATTTTATTTAGATAAACTTTAAAGAATATTATAGCTTTATTAAAGGTTGTTGTTTTTATATTTACTTAAGGGAGAAAGTATGTGTCAGTCCACTGATACTGTTTATTTCATAGATGAAATGGAAATGCTTTGAATAGAGAAAGGTCTAAACTGCTCAAATATGTTTGGACTTGCTGGTAATTGAACATGTGACCTCATTTTGAAAAATGATCTAAGATGATAACCATTAGGTCTAGATAGATGCCCTAATCCATTAATTACAAGTTACCAGATTTCTCTCATTATTAAAATCAAATCAGTAAATTGCAAAAAAATACTTGGCAGTTACTCCAAACAGATGAATGAGGGCCCCCTTAATATTTTAAATTACCATATAGATGTTTTAAAGGTTTGCAGTCTTCTCTGCTAATACTTGTAGTGCATATCCAAATAGAATACAAGTGTGTGGGCTAAGTATAGAATGTATACACAACTCAGCTCAGCAAAGGCTGGGATCAGACAAGCTATTTTGTGATTATTTTCTTTGATTGTTCATTTCCAGGCAACGGTGCTGGCTTCACAAAGCTTATTGAACGACTTATCCGAGGAGTATGGACCCCTACAGCCATGGAGTTCATGCAGCCCAGCTTGTAAGTCTGACTCATTGATCAATAATAATAAAAGTCACCTGGCCGAAATTTTAAAGGCACAAGAAAAAAAAGGAAAATTATTAGAAGAAAAGACTGTACAGTAATGTGGAAAGATATGAGTGTTCACTACAGAATTGTTTGTCACTGGTTGTAATAAATTACAAATTTTTACTTGGTGATGACACAATTTGCGGTACAACTCAGTCTAGGATTTGAATATATTTTCACAAAATAAAAATGAATTATAAAACTTTATAGTGTATTATAGTATTGGTCACTCAGTTAATAACACAGCTGATTGGCCAGGAATGTATTAATGTTGATAAATTTGGTTGATTTTTGTCACAATTGATTTTTGTGCATGCTTTTCAGCCCCACAAAAGCCTGTATAGTGGCGTCCATAATTTTTGTTCTGGATAAGAAGACTGACTTCATCTCTGCACCACATGCTCTGGTGTACTTTGGTATCGTTATCTTCTTTGTCTACTTTAAGGTAATCTCATTTTATGTAATTAATATTTCTTACTTCCACTTGAAATCATAAATGTAGAAACTGTTAATAACAAAAAAAAATCTTTCCCACAATATGTACACCAATTAATTATGTTAGCTTTTTAATGATTCTCTATAAACCATAGAAATAAAAAAACTGTAGAATACTTGTTCACGTAGAGATTGAAATTTGTTTGAATGGTTCACATTATCATGTGTTATATAATGGTTATACATCAGAAGGGTTTGTACTAAATTCTATTAATTATTTAACAGTTTATATTCTGCTTATAAACCGAAATAGCATTGAACCTCATAAACTAGCAACGCTGAATCTAATGTCATCACTTACATCACGAGTTTATTTATGACTTAATTACTGTATTTATACAAGACTTTTTGTTAGATAAAAATACAAAATGAGTGTAGTATATGCAATGGCTATAATCAGGGTTTAGATAATTTCACCAAATGATAAAAAGTGTTGGACAAAACTCAACAAAACAAAACGTGTATTTTCATTTTTCTTCCAATATAACAATAACATTATTCACTGTGATTTTCTTTAGTTGTCCTCGATTCTGCTGGGGATACATGATCCATTTGTACCATTTGAAAACCTGTTCTGCGCCCTCTTCATGGGAGGCATCTGGGACTCTCTGGCGAAGGTGCTGGGACGAGGAGGGGCCAAGGAGGAGAAGACCGACACAAAGAAAAAAGACTAAACTGATATCAGCCTTGTGAGTACCACATGATTTGCATTCAATATCCTCAAGTTGTGTGTTAGTATTTTTATAGGATGGTTATTTTGAATTCAATCACTAAAATGGGTACTAGCAAAAATTATGTATTTAGTTTTCCTAAAAAAAGTTCGTACCTTATAACAAATGTTTTTTCATCTTTGCTCAAAATCATTATTTTTCATAACTTCAAACGATCTGATAGGAGTTATGTCATAGATGCATTGGGTTAAAGAATGATTAAATACTTTTTAATAGTTTTTAGTTGACTAGAAACAGAGCCCGTTATGGTTAAATGCAATGAGCTCTGTAAAAAGAGTACATATACACTATTAAAATAATAATATTTATTTTCAATATCGAAATTGTATTTGAAAAGAGAAAGTTATTTTTATTAGATACAGAATTAAAAAAAAAATACAAACATACCGGTTACATATTTATTTACAATTTTTATACCTTATTCTATGGCATTTACTTTTACCCGAGAAATACTAGGGAAAATCCCAGAGATTTAGAGAATCCTTTTCCAGGCCCAAAAAACTCCTGGCCTTATTCATTCAGCTGTCTTACGCCCTTTTCACACAGCACGGTTTTGCCCATATGGTGGCATGAATGAACCCATAAGGCGGACATTCCAATAGTGGCTTGTAGAATCGCATGAGACCTTTCACTCTGACACTGTGACAGTTCAATACCACTCAGTTGTCACCACTCTTTACCTTTTGTCATTATTGTACTTGTGGACTGGAATGTCCACTGCACGGTCAAAACTGTGCTGTATGAAAGGGGTGTTAGACCCATGAGTATACCACATGATAGTGTTTCTTTCTCCAATTTTTATTCAATACCACAACAGTCCATTCCTCTTTGGTACTTAGTTCTGTTTTGAAATTTATCTCATCATCTGAAATTCATCAAGTTGAACTTCCTACCCATTGAGGGGGTTAATATTATTTAGTCCTCTTTAAGGGGTGGTCCTCTTAGACCAGTGAAAGATTTAGACCAGGGAGAGGTGAGGAGCAAAAAACAAAAAAACTGAGAATACTCTACAGTATTGTACTAGTCACCTCTCTACACCATTTGACAGTATTTTACTTGTCACCACTCTACACCTTTTGTCAGTATTGTACTACTCACCACAATACACCATTTGTCAGTATTGTACTAGTCACCACTCTTTACCTTTTGTCAGTATTGTACTAGTCACCACTCTTTACCTTTTGTCAGTATTGTACTAGTCACCTCTCTACACCTTTTGTCAGTATTGTACTAGTCACCACTATACACAGTTTGACAGTATTGTACTAGTCACCACTATACACAGTTTGACAGTATTGTACTAGTCAACACTTTATACCTTTTTTTCAGTATTATACTAGTCACCACTCTACACAGTTTGACAATATCGTACTAGTCACCTCTCTACACCTTTTGTCAGTATTGTACTAGTCACCACTATACACAGTTTGACAGTATTGTACTAGTCACCACTATACACAGTTTGACAGTATTGTACTAGTCAACACTTTATACCTTTTTTTCAGTATTGTACTAGTCACCACTCTACACAGTTTGACAGTATTGTACTAGTCACCTCTCTACACTGGTTGACAGTATTGTACTAGTCATCAATCTACACCGGTTGACAGTATTGTACTTGTCACCACTCTTCACCTTTTGTCAGAATTGTACTTGTCACCACTCTACACCTTTTGTCAGTATTGTACTAGTCACCACTCTACACCTTTTGTCAGTATTGTACTACTCACCACAATACACCATTTGTCAGTATTGTACTAGTCACCACTCTTTACCTTTTGTCAGTATTGTACTAGTCACCACTCTTTACCTTTTGTCAGTATTGTACTAGTCACCTCTCTACACCTTTTGTCAGTATTGTACTAGTCACCACTATACACAGTTTGACAGTATTGTACTAGTCACCTCTCTACACTGGTTGACAGTATTGTACTAGTCATCAATCTACACCGGTTGACAGTATTGTACTTGTCACCACTCTACACCTTTTGTCAGTATTGTACTACTCACCACAATACACCATTTGTCAGTATTGTACTAGTCACCACTCTTTACCTTTTTTCAGTATTGTAATTGTCACCACTCTTTACCTTTTGTCAGTATTGTACTTGTCACCACTCTACACCTTTTTTCAGTATTGTACTTGGTACCACTCTTTACCTTTTATCAGTATTGTACTAGTCACCACTCTACACCTTTTTTCAGTATTCTACTAGTCACCACTCTACACCTTTTTTTCAGTATTGTAATTGTCACCACTCTTTACCTTTTGTCAGTATTGTACTTGTCACCACTCTACACCTTTTTTCAGTATTGTACTTGGTACCACTCTTTACCTTTTATCAGTATTGTACTAGTCACCACTTTATACCTTTTTTTCAGTATTATACTAGTCACCACTCTACACAGTTTGACAATATCGTACTAGTCACCTCTCTACACCTTTTGTCAGTATTGTACTAGTCACCACTATACACAGTTTGACAGTATTGTACTAGTCACCACTATACACAGTTTGACAGTATTGTACTAGTCAACACTTTATACCTTTTTTTCAGTATTGTACTAGTCACCACTCTACACAGTTTGACAGTATTGTACTAGTCACCTCTCTACACTGGTTGACAGTATTGTACTAGTCATCAATCTACACCGGTTGACAGTATTGTACTTGTCACCACTCTTCACCTTTTGTCAGAATTGTACTTGTCACCACTCTACACCTTTTGTCAGTATTGTACTAGTCACCACTCTACACCTTTTGTCAGTATTGTACTACTCACCACAATACACCATTTGTCAGTATTGTACTAGTCACCACTCTTTACCTTTTGTCAGTATTGTACTAGTCACCACTCTTTACCTTTTGTCAGTATTGTACTAGTCACCTCTCTACACCTTTTGTCAGTATTGTACTAGTCACCACTATACACAGTTTGACAGTATTGTACTAGTCACCTCTCTACACTGGTTGACAGTATTGTACTAGTCATCAATCTACACCGGTTGACAGTATTGTACTTGTCACCACTCTACACCTTTTGTCAGTATTGTACTACTCACCACAATACACCATTTGTCAGTATTGTACTAGTCACCACTCTTTACCTTTTTTCAGTATTGTAATTGTCACCACTCTTTACCTTTTGTCAGTATTGTACTTGTCACCACTCTACACCTTTTTTCAGTATTGTACTTGGTACCACTCTTTACCTTTTATCAGTATTGTACTAGTCACCACTCTACACCTTTTTTCAGTATTCTACTAGTCACCACTCTACACCTTTTTTTCAGTATTGTAATTGTCACCACTCTTTACCTTTTGTCAGTATTGTACTTGTCACCACTCTACACCTTTTTTCAGTATTGTACTTGGTACCACTCTTTACCTTTTATCAGTATTGTACTAGTCACCACTCTACACCTTTTTTCAGTATTGTACTAGTCACCACTATACACAGTTTGACAGTATTGTACTAGTCAACACTTTATACCTTTTTTTCAGTATTGTATTAGTCACCGCTCTAAACCTTTTATCAGTATTGTACTAGTCACCACTCTACACTGGTTGACAGTATCGTACTTGTCACCACTCTACACCTTTTTTCAGTATTGTACTAGTCACCACTATACACAGTTTGACAGTATTGTACTAGTCAACACTTTATACCTTTTTTTCAGTATTGTACTAGTCACCACTCTACACAGTTTGACAGTATTGTACTAGTCACCTCTCTACACTGGTTGACAGTATTGTACTAGTCATCAATCTACACCGGTTGACAGTATTGTACTTGTCACCACTCTACACCGGTTGACAGTATTGTACTTGTCACCACTCTTTACCTTTTGTCATTATTGTACTTGTCACCACTCTACACCTTTTTTCAGTATTCTACTAGTCACCACTCTACACCTTTTTTCAGTATTGTAATTGTCACCACTCTTTACCTTTTGTCAGTATTGTACTTGTCACCACTCTACACCTTTTTTCAGTATTGTACTTGGTACCACTCTTTACCTTTTATCAGTATTGTACTAGTCACCACTCTACACCGGTTGACAGTATTGTACCTGTCACCACTCTTTACCTTTTGGCAGTATTGTACTTGTCACCACTCTACACCTTTTTTTCAGAATTGTACTAGTCACCGCTCTAAACCTTTTATCAGTATTGTACTAGTCACCACTCTACACCGGTTGACAGTATCGTACTTGTCACCACTCTACACCTTTTTTCAGTATTGTACTTGGTACCACTCTTTACCTTTTATCAGTATTGTACTAGTCACCACTCTACACCGGTTGACAGTATTGTACCTGTCACCACTCTTTACCTTTTGGCAGTATTGTACTTGTCACCACTCTACACCTTTTTTTCAGAATTGTACTAGTCACCGCTCTAAACCTTTTATCAGTATTGTACTAGTCACCACTCTACACCGGTTGACAGTATCGTACTTGTCACCACTCTACACCTTTTTTCAGTATTGTACTAGTCACCGCTCTACACAGTTTGACAGTACTGAACTTGTCACCGTGTGCACTCAGACACTCTGTTTGACTGTATAGTGGCTGTTTTTGTTAGTGGTGTTTTTTCCTGCCTCGTTTTTTACGATGGCAAGTTTATGTGAACTCCGCTGTGAAATTTTGTTTTATACTCAGTGAAAACACCGCTGAAACTGTTTTAACATTGAAAACTGCTTACAAAGATGATTGTAGCTTGCTTTGCGGGAAACAAGAATATGAGTGGTTTTGAGAATTTAAAAATGGCAACATTTTGATCGATATCAAACTTCATTTTGGAAGTCCATCAACTACCGATATAATCAATGAAAATGTTAACATAAATATGAGAATCTTGATTGTTGTTTTGTCTCTGAGTCGTAACCATATCACCATGATTATGCATCACCAATGACCTTTGAAAGAATATGTGGATCAGTTCCAAGCTTTTTTTTACAGTTCACGACATTTTGAATTCTTATGTCAAATGTCTGTGAGCACAAACTTTCGAATTCTGAGGCTCATGGCGGTGTGTTGTTCACTTAAACTTGCATCATCATAAAAAACGAAGCTGCAGTGAAACAGCACTAGCAAAAACAGTCTCAGTTGTACAAAACTTGACAGATCAATAGCCAATGCGGCATTGTTCACGTACTTGTCAAAAAGTTGCACTAGACAAGCTCTAGGGAAAGAAACTCGTACTACAAAACCTCCACCCACGGTAAAGCTATTCCGGTTACTTTTGGGTAGCTCCTCGTACATCGGTGTTTCTCTGTAGTTTAAAATGGTAAAATCAAAACTGTTCAGTGTGACTGTTGAAATGCTTTCCATAATTCCTTTCTACCAATCATATTGAAATTATTTTTACCCTTCGCCAAACAACATTAAATGAACCTGTGTGGTTTTTTGTTTCTGTTTCAGACCCTTTTGTATCGCCAGGCAGGCCAACTCCCCACCGAACTGCGAAACGAATGCGACACAGATGCAAAAACTATGGTCTGTGAATTTTAAAACAATTCAGTGCCTAAAAATTTTAATCTCGGAGTAGATCCAATTTTACAAGATGATGTTTTAACAATTAAAAGAATATTAGTTAAAAAAATAATTTAGTGAATAAACCAAAGATTTTAATAAGTTGATGTCAAGTGGTGTACAAGGTGCTTTCCTCGTTAGGGTGCAGATGGAAAACACTTAAGCACTGCTTCGCATCTTGTATTATAATGTAAATGAATAATTTTAACATTTTATATGACAAAAGTATTATGTAAGATATTTTATTTATTTACTGCCAACCATGATATTTGTATTCTTTTATGTTAAATAAAGTTTTAGATTTAGTTTTCAATGTATAAGAATGACTTACTTAATTTTAATCCTCTTTTACTTTTAACCCTAGAACTGGCAAAGTCGTAATTCACGAGGCATTTACAAATTCAATAAGAAGTGGCAGGTGGAGGCATCTGTCGTCAATTTTAGTGAACTTATCACATTTGTGACCGTGTTGCCCTCCGGGGGCAAGCAACCGAACCTGTTCACGAAGTGCACTAGACTGCCACCGGGCTTGTCTTATAACCAAGTAAGTGCTTTCTACTCCTATGCACTGGTGGCTGAACCGGCTAAAGCGCTGCGCTGACGAGTGTAACGTTCTAGCCATTCGGAAGTGCTAGGGTTTAATCCTGACCATGAGCAATCCCAATTTGGCTTGTAAATGTGTAGTATAGCGGAGTGGGGGCCCACCTTAAATTAATGGTGGCCGGCTTGGGTGGAAGCTGATGGCATTTGTAGGATTAATTGGGATTGTAGTGGACACCTTTAGCGAATTTCCCATAGGGAAGAAGCTATTACCGTAGGTCTCATGGCAAGAGTTAAGCCCGAGACCATGTTATTTTTTCTTCTTTAGGTGTCCAGAGACCAAAAACAATAGTCGTTAAAATTTATATATATATATATATATATATATATATATATATATATATGTGTGTGTGTCTGTGAACACGATAACTCTCGTAAAAAAGGTCCGATCGAGACCAAATTTGGTAGAGACATGTATTCCTACAAATGCTCGGACGAGTTCGTAAACCAGACATATCGGTCAATGGGAACGGGTAGTTTGGGGGGGTTTTGTACCCCAAAATGGGGTTTTTTGCGTTTTTCACATGTAATTTTTAAAAATTTCTAATTTTACTTTCTCCCCTTATACATAGTATATGGAGAAAGTATTGTTTTCGTCAAAATTTTTGAATTTGAGTTGAGGGTGGATATATCCGTTTTGGGGTCCCCTGAATCCAAAAAAGTGGGTTTTGGCATGATGTCTGTCCGTCCGTGTGTCTGTGTGTGTGTGTGTGTGTGTGTGTGTGTGTGTGTGTGTGTGTGTGTGCGTGTGTCTGGATGTGTACAGTGCCACAGCCTACCCCGTTTGTCCGATTTAGATGAAATTTGGCATGTATATATATAGTCACCGTATCTCCAGGCGTTTTTTTCATTTTTTTGAATTTTTGATTTTTAAGGGTAGTTCACCCCTAAAAACCCTTAAAAAACGTGAAAAATCTAAATTTCTCAAAAACGGCTATAACGATTTTGATTAAAATTTGATAGTTTATAGTGCACAGAGCACTAAATAATTTGACATCACCCGCATGTCTGTAAAAATGACGGTTCAAAAGTTATGGGCTTTTAAATGTCAAAAAAATCTAATTTTTAAATTTTTAGCGAAAACAATAAAAGTAAAGTATAACTTGACTGGTACCATTGAAACCAGCTTAAAAAACTAAACAAATTAGTATTTTGAATTATTTGTCTACGACTAACGGTTCCAGAGAAAAGTTAAATTTACTGTCCACGATAAATGCAGTACGTTGTCAGAAAGCGCCCAATGTTATTCTTATGGAAAATATAAAAAAATCAATTTCTTCCTTACTTTCCACCCGTTTTCCATGAAACTTGGTATGAAGTGTAAGGTCAAATCACCGAACAAAATCAGCTCAAAAAAGCTTGGTATTACCGGGGGGGGGGGGGGTTTCCCCCCATACAATTTGAACAATAAATTATTAAATGATAAATTAGAATAACTTTGTAGAACATGATAGTTTTATTACAGATTGTCTTTTTTAAATTTACTTAAGGGAGAAAGTATGTGTCAGTCCACTAGTACCTTTTATTTTATTTCACCATTGGAATCAGTTTAAAAAACTACACAATTAAGTTCCTTAAAGTTTTTCTCTATCTTCAACGGTTACCGAGATATAAAAAAATCTAAACACAGTACGTTGTATTTTTGAGGCTCCAATGTTAATCTTATGGAGGATTAAAAAAAAATTAATTTTTCACTTATTATCTAATATTTTTGGATGAAACTTGATATTTAGCTTCATGTGGTTGAGATCCATACATTTGTGCTAAAAAATTATAGTTTATGTGTTTATCATGGCAGCAAACCTGCATACTCTTTTCCCATGTTAATCATATGGAGATTAGGCAAACTCCTATATTTATGGACAGATGTTGATGAAAGTTGGTATAAATGTTAAAAATAAAATTTTTGATGGTATAAATGGCTACTTTCAGTGTTCCTCACAGCAGCAAACCTACTCACTCTTTCCCATTTTAATCTTATGGAGAATAGGCAAAAATTCTCATGTTTATCGACAGATTTTGACCAAACTTGTCATATATTATTGATTTGGAAATTCGCTGAGTACGCAGGTCTGCTGCGACGGGGGTATTTTTTTTATACTTAATAATTCAAGAAGATATTAGTAATTATTTTTATGTTACAGTTAAAAGTAAAAAGCTTGCCACTTCTAGAGTTAAATTTGTTCGCTACTAAACAGATGTTTGAGCCTCTACTTATCTTTATTTATTGTTTACAAACTGTTTTAATTCTAACTATACATACATGATATTGGTTCAGCTGCAGAAGCTTGCCAGGGTGTTATGTTATACTGAAACTTGAAAACAGGTAGAGCTTATGTCTTGAGAATAACACTTTTGACATGGATGTCTTAGGTCTGAGGGTTCGGTGATTTTTAAAATGGAAAACATGTAACAGGTTTCCATAGAAACTAACAGAACTATTGTGTTGAATTTTTTAAATATAAAATAATAAGAACGGCTGTTCAGATGAACTGAGACCATTCCCTTTAGATCCATGATCTAACCTATTTCCCACAGGGAAGTAAATACAAACATATTATTGAAATAAGGAGGCTTACCCAAATTACAACGACAAAAATCTACATTCACAGAACATTTGACTTATACCAATCACGCTGTAAATAATATTAGTGAAAGCTTAAAAATTCTACATAGATGCAAGAAAGGCCTGCCCGTATCTTAGTTCATTGGAAGAATTGGAAATTTATAAAGCACATAAGACTGTGACAACACACTAAATGACAAATTAAATTATGGTTCCAACGTTTTATTTAACAGTGTTATTGATGTTTATTAAAATAAAAGTATTACTCCACTTGACAGTGGTCAACCTGATGGGGGTGGAGGGGGGTAAGAAGACATAACCTTCGGTAACCAGTTTGATAGGAGAGACCAGCCGGTACATGCCATACATAAATGTAACTTGTTTTAAATGTTTAAATGTGAAGTTTTTAAATGTGAATTTTAATGTACAGTTGTTTTGTGTTCGAATACTGAAGATTATAACGACCTCCAATGGAGTGATCAACTTGACATCTGTTTGAGAATGAACATATATTGTTCGAAACCTGGGTAACAAAGTTGTTGTTGACAGGAAAGAATTGGATTGATGGAGTATGAGGTTAGTAACCTGTTATTTAATATATCCACCAATTCAGGAGGTTTATAAATAAAAATGAATAAAATAATAAAACATAAATAATTCACTTTATTTCTTAGTCTTAGTAATATTATCTATGACCATTGCAAAAGTACCAATAAGATACTGAAAGAAACATCATTAAGAGGCTCATTAAGTGCTTCTTATTAAATGGAAATTGGAAACTGTTGCATTATGAGTTCATAACAATACAGCTTGTAGACCAATCAAAGCTCTGCATTTGATGGAAGTAATGTCATTATGGATATTATGCGAAATCAGCTGATTTATCCATAAAGTAAGTGTGTTCAAGTGGCTAACCTCAAATGTGAGTTTTGAACCATTCACAGAATAAGAACAATGTAATTCGCACATCAGCTGATTACTCCAAGAATGAAATACACACTAATTATTTTTTGATACCCTGAATATTGCAATGGTCGTAGATAAATGAAGTATACAGCTCTTGTTATTGTTTTTAAAAGTCTGAATATTGTTGGTCGAAGATAAAATAGTGTATGCAATGATTGTATTATGTCTTACAGCCACAAGTCTGAGGTAAGTTAGACACAAGTGAAGAGTGTGTTCTAAATATTTCACGAGTGGATTAAAGGCATTCATAATAAATCATTGCATAAACTTCCATTAAAAATCACTTCCCAACAAGATCTTTAGAAAGCATCTAAAGGCATCAACGATCTGTGACAATTCATTTTAGGAGAAAGTCGGGAAAATAATACACAAAGGAAATGTTATAAAATATAAAGTCAATTTATTTTTTTGGCACAAAATAACATAGCATGCAAATAAGAAAACATTAAGACACTTACAATTCAACTAAAAAATTGTCAATCATTTCCTTAGGAGTGAGATGGTTCAAAATAATAAGACATTGGTAGTTAAATCATGCATCAGCATGTGAGGTGATATTTATATCAATAAATATGTGAATGAAATCCCTAATACTTCAGAAAACTGATATATGAAGATTCTATTCATAAATTATTTAGGAATTTTATGCATCTATTTCCAGTACTAAACTCTGTGTTTAATGCTAGTTAATAAATTGTTATAAATTTTGATCAGTGATACTGTGTTTTGAATATATAATTCTAAAAATTGCTTCTTTCAAGGTAAAAAACAACCCAATACTGTTATTTATTAAAAATATACATTACAAAGAATAAAATAAATAATAGGCTGATAAAAAGTCTTACAAAATAAAAAAGGAATCAAAACAAATAAACCCTGTTAAACTTCTCTCTTACATCAAGAAGAGGAAATAGCAAGTTTCCGTTCAAAGTTACTCATCCACTTTGCAAGTGGCCGGTCGAGCTCAGTGTTTTGTCTGGCGTGAGACACAAGTGGACGGAGTGGGGTGTCGAGACGTGCGGCGCAACATGATGCTGCTAGAGTCGCCCACGCCTCGCCCACGTCAGGGTAAAGGTGGACGGCTCGTTTGCTGGCGGCTAGGGCGCGGATGGCATCTCTGCCTTGCAACAGGCTCACACTCACCACCGCCATCACCTGAGCCATATAGACAAATGCTTAGATTAGAGGCACTGAGGTAATCTGTTTATAGTGGGTAAACAAATTGTTAAATCAAAATACAGTAGAACTTTGATAATTTGAATGTCTTTAATTGGAAAGCTTCTTTAATTAGAATATTTCTTGTGGTCCCTAACATTTTGTATGATGCAAATTATTGTTATGGTAATTAAGATTTGAAAATTAATCTTCAACCGAATCTTGAATCTGACGTCTTGGCCGCTCTATGGGCCTGGGTTTTGCCATACTGGCTGAAAATGAAAACGCACTCACTTGACCAAGAATAACTTTAAATAAATTAAACCCTGTACTAACTTTCAAATCGATCCCACGCTCGACTGAGAGATTGGTATTTCCTGTCTAAACGCAAAGCAGTAAAATATCGATGTTTTCAAACATCAAAAATTTAATTTGATTTTGAATAATAGAGGGTTTTTTGCCTTTACCTGGAATTGCAGAGGTGCAGCGATTGCATCATTTCTAATTACAAAGGTTTTTGGGCAACAACATAAGGTATTTCTCGTAAACTGTTCAATTTGTAGAGGTAAAATTAACATTGCAAAAATAGGGAAGTTCACAGGGAATAAAATAATTTGAATTCATGAGGATTTTGAATTATTGAGGTTCGATTCATGGAGGTTCCACTGTAGTTTATGTCTTTATCATGGCAGCTAACCTGCATACTCATCTCCTATGTCAATCATAGAGAGAATAGGCAAACTCCTTCAGTCTTCCTCCTTTAGTATCTCCTTTATGGACAGATATTAATAAAATATGGTATACGGTCAAAATATAAATTGTTCCAATACGGTAAGCTCTTAAACTGTTGATCATTTATTGACACTCCATCCACACCAAATGCAGTACTTGTTATACTATTCATAAATTCTTTCACTAGATCTTACGAGACTGGGGAAAAACTGAAAGGCTTACTTACTTTTGGACATATATTTTTTCTGAAAAAAAAACTGACTTTGTCAGGGCCCACATTCATTCCAACACCCATTGCTGAAAATTAATGATTGAAATCTTCAGGTCCAAATGAAACATCACCTATCTCACATGAATCTACTAAACCACCAGATTTCACCGAGTGATTTCTCATTACGTGCCTTAATGAGCTTAATGACTGGTATGGTGGCGACGTCCTGTAATCCAGCTACTTGGATGTCATGAATTGTGGATAGTTGTGAGCGATGGTCAGTGGATGTGGTGTTCTCTTGTGTGGATCAACATCCGCACTATTGAATCCGCAAAGACCATCCTCATAAATAGCCCAGTCCGTAATTCAGAGGCCGTAGTTCGGATTCCACGTTAAACTGTAAATCCCTTAGTTACCATCGGATGTTGGGCTATTAATTAACAGTCCTGTGTAAGGAACATGTCAGCCTTAGTCAGTAACAAAACTACAAAATCGTGCCACAATCATCCTACACTCATTTCTCATTTTGCCATTTTAAAAATTTATTCTAATCTAACCTTACAATAAGCATTTCTGGATGATTGGGTTTAAGAGGAAATATAGGTAATCATTTTTCAGTTGGTTGCATACTCTCTGCAAACCTGCATACTCTCTCCCGTGTTAATCTTATGAAGAATGGAGAAACTCTCTTATTTATTTACAGATATTGATCAAACTTGTCAAATTATTGATTTGGAAATTCGCTGGGTACGCAGGTCAGCTGCGAGGGGGGTATTTTTTTTATGGACTACTTGATAATGTGAGTAACCTTTCCATTAGTAGCGACTTGGAACTAAGAGAGTGGCTAACTGATCTTTTGTCTTTGCTATTGGTTTTACCCAAATTTTCAACAATGACATTTATTACTTAACAAAAACTGTGGAAGTACAACAAAATAAACCTTCTTCCATTGCAAACACTAGAGGAGCAGATATACTGACTTTGGAGACATCCATGCAGGAGCGGCCAAGCGCAATGGCTGTCCGTGCGCATTGTGCAGCTCCTCTGACAACGTGTGGGGGGTCTGCGCTCACACTCTGCTTCTGTAGGATGAGCAGCGTGAGGTGCAGCCATAGCGCTGCCTGGCTTGGCTGCTGATGGACAGCCTTGCTCATGCTACTCACAGAGCCGGCCGCGTCTCCCTGTCACACCATCAACAAAGTTCATTCATAAGGTTTTATATGCTGCACAATTCCGACTATTAGTTAGTCACATGAGTAGCTGTTCTCTCAAGTATCAAATTATTATACAATGCCAACTAATGACTTTTTTAAGAGATGGAAAGGTTTGGAGGTGCAAATTTGATTTGAAACGGCTAAAATTTCACTAGGCTCCTCTTGATGAAATGGTGCCTCTGTTACTTTATTCATTTCATTTCATTACCAGTTTGTTACTTTATTCATTTCATTTCATTACCAGTTTGTTTCTTTATTCATTTCATTTCATTACCAGTTTGTTACTTTATTCATTTCATTTCATTACCAGTTTGTCAATCAAAATAAGCTCTGGCTGATAACATCAATTTAGGAACATAAACTAGAACCAAGGATCAACTTATACATTTTGTCCATCGTTTGATTGCCTAGAATAATTTTTCCACTACTCTTGCAAAATGTATTTTCATTTTTATAGCATTTTGGTAGTTTGATTTGGCATAAATCAATAATATACAATTTGAATTTATAATTGTATCTACTCTGAAAGAAAATCCAGGACAAAGACCTACTAGGTTTTTAATGGTCTCAAGAGTAAGGGTAAGTAATGAAAAATAATACCTGAATGAACTTTATGTAAGCCTGGAACAGAGCAACATGTTCAATGTAGTCGGGTTCATTTTGGTACTTCAGCATTTCTCTAAGCATTTGCTTGCTTAGTTCTAAGTCTCCATTGAGCATTCCAAGAGAACATGCAGCAAACAGTCCATGAACTGACTGTGGCTTCAACTGGTTTCTAAGCGAGATAAAGCAGATAAAGAGTAGATAAAAGTATATAAAGTTATTATTTCTTACATATGATTAGACAACTTACAACAACAATTATATTACAACGTACGATAGAAACTAGGCAAAATACTTTGATTTCCCAAAGTTTTTTTCTTCCAGGAAATTACAGTAGAACTCCAATTATGCGAATTAATTTGGACCGGACCCCATTCGGTTAAGCAAATATTTGGATAATTGGAGTTTTCATAAAAAAAACAGGAAGTTTACTAACAAAAACACATTTTATATATTTAATATTATTTTATTTGATTAAACCATTTTAGAAACTTTACAGTATAAATTAAACTTTGCTTACAAAAGAGTATTAATGCTTTTTGAACATATTTGTCAGAGTAAGCTGTTATGCTATCTTCACATTTTTTCATTAAAATTACGTTAAAATATCATGTATTTTTTCTAAAAGCGATCGGCGATTCAGATTACCAGAGTTCAGATAATTGGAGTTCTACAGTACTTCCAAATAAAAAAGTATTATTTTTAATTTCTCCCCATATATCCCCCTCCCCTTTTGTACATGGAGAAAGTATTGTTTTTGACAAAATTTTCGAATTTGAGTTAAGAGTGGATATATCCATTCCAGGTCCCCTGAACCCAAAAAAGTGGGGTTCAATGTGATTTCTGTCTGTGTGTGTCTCTGGATGTGTACAGAGCCACAGCCTACCCAGTTGGTCCGATTTAGATGAAATTTGGTTTGTTTGTATATATTTCCCAAAATATTTTTTTCATTTTTTTAAATTTTTGATTTTTAAGGGTAAACAAACGTTAACAATCCAAATTTCCCAAAAACAGCTCAAACGATTTTGATTAAAATTTGATAGTTTATAGTGCACAGAGTACTTAATAATTTGACACCATGACACCCGCATGTCTGTAAAAATGACGGTTTATAAGTTGTGGGCTTTTCAATGTCAAAAAAATCAAATTTTTAAACTTTCAGAGAAAACAATAAAAGTAAATTATCACTTGACTGGCACCATTGAAACCAGATTAAAATACTAAACAAATTAGTACTTTGAATTATTAGTCTATGACAAACAGTTCCAGAGAAAAATTAAATCTACTGTCCATGATAAACGCAGTAATTTGTCTGAAAACAATGTTATTCTTATGGAGAATATTAAAAATTCAATTTCTTCCTTATTTTCCAACCATTTTCCATGAAACTTGGTATGAAGCGTAAGGTCAAATCACCCAACAAAACCAACTCAAAAAAAGCTAGGTATTAGCAGGGGGGGGGGTTAGGTATACAAATTAAAACTCACCCTTGCAGTAGCACAGCCTTGGCTTTCTCAGGACCTTCCATTTTGTAGATGACGGCAGACATAGCAACATACAGGTGAGCCTTGGTGGCATCGTCCTGTGCCCACCAATTGAGGGCGGCATCGTATGCCTCATACGCCTCCTGGTACTGTTTGCCTAACCAGAAAAAAATGTTTACTAATCAATAAGAACAACAATAAGGTTACAATGATTAAAACAACACAGACAGATACTTTGGCCAAAATTTCAATTTTTATGTGGTATGGTATTGTAAGATTCAAGTCTGGAATGTGAAGATTATATAGAGACCAAAGGTAAGTTTCTTTTCTTGTTACAGTAGAGTCTCGATTATCCGACCTAAACCGGCCGCGGCAAGGTCAGATAAGCGAAAAGGTAGAATAAAATGGAAAATTATAAAAATGATGTTGTGAACGCAATTTTATTCGCAAATTTAAAACTGGTCAAATAAATGAAATACTTTTTAGTAAAATAAAAATATTCAAATTGCTAATGTACACGAATGGAAAATTAGTACGCCTAAAGTAAAACACATTTTACAATAGGTCTTCAACATTACCGTGTACTATAAAACCACAACTTAGGCTTGTGTGAAAAAGTTTGTGATTTATAAATAAAGTTTCACCATTGTCTAAATATTTTCAATGCTTTCAGTTTTTCTTCCATCGTAACAAATACCTTCCGTTTTGAAGCCATCACCACAACTTTTAGACACAAAAACAAGCAACTAATAAAGCAGCAGAATGTAACGACATGATGCAAAACAGGTCTTCTGGGCGCAAGAGCTATGTACAACTGATCAGGTTTAGCATGACGGGTGGCATCGAGATGCACAGTAGACACGGAGTGGATTAGAGTGGTGGGGGAAGGGTGCGGCTCAGTCGGATGCCAGCGTTTAAAAAGTTTGTTACGTACACATTTATCAATGTCACATGGTGCGCAAAAACCATGTGTACAATCAGCTGACCTGTTACCTGTCGTCGTGCTATTTTCATGATGGTCGGATAATTAAAAGGTCGGATAATTGAAGATCAGATGACCGAGTCTCTACTGTAGTTCAAATTGAGGGTTCCTGGATTAATAACAAAATTTTAAAATGATTAAAAATTAGATATTTTTAGTACTTCAACTCAAAATAACTTGCTACTTTAAAATCAACAATACAGCGGAACGTGGATAATTCGAACTTCTGTAATTCGAAAACTTCTTTAATTCGAAGTTTTGACTTGGTCCCTAGAATGTTATATAAAAACAATGTTAAAATATCCTGGTTAATTCGAATATTTTTTTGGATAATTCGAATTTTTTGCAGCGTAAATCTATAAAGAGAACAAGTTATTGTGTGCGATTTTCCCGGAAACGACGTTCGGGCTTCCTGTCCGTACTCTATTTTTAGCTAGATCATCGCGCCCATCCCCCGCCAACCCTTCTCACAGCACGTACACCTGCTGTTGTTTGGTCACATGATACCCCTCCCCCTCACCAGTCCACTACTGATCATAAATCACAACATTGACATCTCTAATATGTCACTACACGGCGCCGGCGCAGTTCAGTAACGTACGTATCATTGATGGTGGTTTCCGATATTCGTCGTCTTTGTTTCGTGTTGGCATTTGTGACTTCGTCTGCGTTCATGTTAACACGTCATGTTTATGAACTAGTTCGATTCGTCAAAGCGAACCTACAAATCTTTGACGTCGCAAGAATAAATAGCGGCAATCAGGGAGGTAGAGAAGGGACTTAAGAAAAAATTTGAAATAGCTAAATTTTAGGGATCCCTCCAAACACAGTATTGACATTTAACAAAAATTAGAATTTTAATCAATAATATATCTTCATTAACCTAACTTTTTTAAATATACAATGTTAAAACATGATGTTTTACTGTTTATTTCAACCACTTTCAAAGACTTTTCTAATTCGAATTTTTCTCTGGTCCCTTGAGGTTCGAATTATCCAAGTTCTACTGTAATTTAGGGAGTGATAAAAATTATTGGGGCTACTTTCTTTTCTGGTTTTTGTACTGGGTTTTTCTACTGTATAAGGTAACAGACAATAATGTAGTTTCCAATACCAAAACAGAAATATTTCCTATTTCCTTAAATGCAATAAAGGAAAATAAATTTGTTTTATTATTCTTTCTTCATTAGAAACCTATTCTGGAAAGCATTCAGTTATCATACCTTTATACAGAGACAGAGAGAGGCCACACTGAGAGTGTATGTTGGCTTTGCTGATCCCTTTGAACACCTGAATAGAATCCTCCACCTTCTCTGCCTTGAGTAACACTCGCGCAAAGTTGGCCATTGCCTGCACAATAGCAAAAACATTTCACCCGCTAATGACCACATAAAGCAAAAAATAATAATGGAATCATATAAAACTGTCTAAAAGTGACAAAAAGAGTGGCCCCATTGGATGGAAACGAAAACCGAACCACATACAGCGAAAAATGATAGTGGAATAATGTAAAACTGTCTAATAATGACAGAAAGAGTGGCCCAATTGGCAGGAAACGAAAACAGACATGTGTAAATTCTACACTGAGAAGCATCTTTTTAATATTTTAAAAGTACTGATAGGTTTGTCAGGATACATGACTTCTAGGATCCAGGTTTGATTTGGTTTTAATGTACCACACTATTATAATTGTTTTCATAGTTTTGTTGGTGGAGTGTCCCTTCATCAGTATTACCTTGTCTTTGTGTTCTGCTGAGACATGCTTGACAGCCCTACTAAGGAACTGGACGGCTGTATTGTATAAGCCACATCTCTCCAATAGACAACCCAACATGTTCAGTCCACAGGCGTTCTCTTGGTCTTCATCTGGGGATAAATAAATATTATTGACTATAGATGACTTTTAGTCTCCTACAATCTTTGCACAGAGAAACAATAAGACCTGTGGCTTGTACAATAAATTTATCCATGTTTTGTCTTTTTCAAAATCAAATGAACTAGCATGTTTCTGACATGATACATTACAATAATTCTGAATCTGTATGCCATGCATAAATTGTAAATAAACCGTATTCATAAGATTTACAAAGACTATTTTATGTTTGAAATCTGATCATTCTAGCAAAATAATCTTTTTGGTAGTACCTTAAAACCATTGTAGAGTTATTAATTGACCTAAGAATAATACTCTTAGCTTGCTTTTAGCAAATTTGCTGAAGGAAAATAGAGTTATTATCCATTATCCAACCCTGATGATTGATCCAACACCTAACAAATCCTGGTGTATCAGCTGAGTGCTGTCCAAGAGGTTGTTATAGTACTCACCAATAGCCCAGGTAAGAACATCAACGGCTAGATTGACAGCGTACATCCTCTCCATGTGGTATATGAGGGTTTTGTCAGTTTTGAGATGGGGACTCTGCAGCATCTGACACACGAGTTGTGCATAGCCTAGACATGACTCTGTGTTGAAGCCAAGCTGTGTGGTGTGTCTGAACAATTCCATCGTGTCAATGTGTCCCAAGTCTTCCGCAATCAGCGCCTGAAAGATTCAATTATTTTTGGTTGTGTTTTTCAATTGGTTAATTGGTCAATTGGTTAACTTTCGACTGAAAATAACACATTAAAAAATTCAAACACAAGTACAGTTGTTACAATTATTTATTATTAAATAATTGATAGACGGACAGACAATATAAGTCCTTTATTCGTTTTTTAAAATTTATATCAACATACAATAAAATGTGTTCATTTATACAATTATATTAATCATATCATATGATGTGACAAGACCAAAGGAGGCCTATCTATCTATTAAATCTTCTCTCCACCTGACAAAATGGCTACTTTTGTTAAACCTCTTTTTAATTCCCCATATGTGGTAGTGATGTCCACAACTCGCACCTGTTCATCCTTCCCTGGATACAGGGCTGAGACTTGCCTAAGGGGCCAAGTGTTTTTTGGGCTGTTTCCAATAGAATTTCTTCCTCCACTCTTAACTCCTTTGGATGTAATTCAGATATTTTGTTGTATTCAATTAGCCTCAACTAAAATTATTCATTGTTTTCTGATCTAGTTTGATTTCGTATGATATCTTTATACTTCAGTACTCATTCTTATTCATTCCCCAGGGTACTTTACAGTTTTTCCTATGAAGAAAATTTGTTGACATTAATCAGTTGCAGTGAATTTGTGATTTCATGAATACCAATGTATTGTCTTATGATTTTGTCGTTGTCTTTGGGTTTCAAAGTGGACGGCTGTTGCGGCCAGTCTGATACTCCACTGGACAAAAAAATCTGGTCCATAAATCCAGTCTTGAAGCGTTCTTTCATTGATCTTTTTATTCGACCTCGTACTCTAAATCTGCTGGATTCTTTTTGGAAGGAATCCATTTCAACTGTTCGGGCTTTGTTTGGATATCTCCAATTCTGTTTGACACAAATTGTTTGTAGATCGTCAATTGCGATTTAATCCAATGAAGGACAGTGACGGAATCAGACCAAAATATCCTTTGCATAACAGGAATTCCAATATAATTCTCGATCTTATTGGACAGCCTGAATCCCAAAACAGCTGCCTGTAGCTCCATACGCCAAGTTTCCCATTTCTCGCATACATCATGGAGAACTACTTGTCCCAAGTAGTTTTCATGCGGCAAACATTTTGGACAAGTAGTCTCCCCTTAATAGTCTTTGAACAAACAAAGCCTAGAGGGTCAAAAATAGACATGGCTGTTTTCAAAAAAAGGGCTACAGTTAAACTATTGGGTATCAACATTGATAATAGACTTTCTCGGAAAGATCATAGTAATAGTGTATGTAAGGAATTATCTATTTTTATTTTATTATTGGTTAATATAAAGAAACATGCATCTTCTAAACACTTTGAAACGGCCTATTTTAATTTTTTTTAAAGTTTGTCTCATATGGTCATGTAAATTAAATGGTCTAAAAACTTGGGGTAGATATTCTCAACTTTACATTTGCAAACAAACGTATCGGATTGCAACTTTTCTTCATTGTTACTTTACATTTCTTCATGTTACCAAATAATTAAAAGATACTGTGGAAATTACGTTTGTTCAATTATTTTAACTATCAGTGTAAAAACACAAGCTATATCTGCAATAAGTGATAGTTTTTGGTCAAGGAAAATACAAGACCAGCCTATTTACTATTCACTGCAAGATAATAGGAACTAATAAAGCATCCTATAAATATTAGGTTAGCCTTCTGCAGTCCAAAATAGTTTATAGTAAGTAATAAAGTAAGTTATCATGGGAATATTAGGTTACTCTTCTGCTATCCTAAATAGTTTATAATGATTAATAAAGTAGCGTATGAGCAGTTTGGAGAATGAAACTTCCGGTGATGGACTCAAGTAATGTCAAAGATTTGTGCCCCTTATGTAAGAAATTAGTTTCAGAAGAAGATAAAGCTGTACAGTGTGATGCATTGTGTGGATTCTGGTATCATTGTGATTGTGTAAAAATTACAGATCAAGAATATGAGTATATGACGATTTTAGATGAGAAATCGAAATGGATGTGTGGACCTTGTGATTTGAGGTTAGTAGGTTTACGTGATAAAGTTATTGACATTGATGGCCTTTTGGCACTAAATTCAACTGTAGAAAAGCTTATTGGCGTTGTTAGTGGTGTTATAAATGACAATATTGCTATTAATCACAAACTAGATGAATATTTATCTTTTAACGCAACGTGTTTGGAAAATGAAAACATTGTAACGGAAGTAGATTCTCCCTCTCCTCCTTCTTTAATCAAGTTGAGTGAAGATGGCATAGATGATTAAGCTTCCACCTCAGAGTTAAATAGGGAAAGCAAGCAAAGTTCTAGAGAAGAAAATCAATTTGCTACCTCTTTGGAAACATTGACTAAAGATAACCAAGAGCCAGCTAGTGAAGAGAACAGTCCAATCTCTTTGGAGAGTTCTGGGACTGTACTCCATGCAGGTGGTAATACTAAAAAGTAAGGTACGTATGGGATGGTGCTCTCAGGCATCACCCACTACATAGGAACCAGCATGCCTACATTCCTGGTAAGTCATGTGAGTCTGCCCTCCATCACCTTGTAGGCAGGATAGAGAAGACACTGGAGGATGGAGAGATAGCACTGGGTGCTTTTCTGGACATCCAAGGGGCCTTCGACAACACCTCCATGAATGCGGTGGTGAATGCCGCTAGGGCCCATGGGCTTAGCGGAGTTATATGCGGCTGGACCGAGGCATTACTGAGCAACAGGAAAGTGGTTCTTTCACTTCAAGGTGAGGAATTAGTCGCTCTGACCACAAGAGGTTGCCCTCAGGGGGGGTTCTCTCCCCCCTGCTGTGGAATCTCGTAGCTGATGATCTCATCAGGCGTCTCAATGATTCTGGTGTCCTAGCTTTGGGCTACGCTGATGACATTGCAATTCTGGTTATTGGTAAGTTCAACAACACAATCAGAGAACTTATGAACAGGGCACTGGACCTGGTGGGGGACTGGTGCAAGGAGGTGGGTCTTGCCACCAACCCCTCCAAGGTAGTGGCGGTGCCATTCACAAGAAGGAGGAACCTGCTCGGGCTGGGACCTTTGAATCTGCAGGGTACAGAGGTAAATCTGCAGAACGAGGTCAAGTACTTGGGTTTAGTACTTGATAAGACACTGAGGTGGGAACCGCAGCTGCAAAGGGTGATTGATCGAGGTAAGTGGTCACTCATGACTTGCAGACGAATGGTTGGCACTACATGGGGACTGCATCCTAGGCTTTTGCACTGGTTGTATGTTGCTGTGGTGAGACCGGCCATGACCTATGGTTCACTAGTCTGGTGGCCAAAGACTAACTTCGGTGAATCAGTGCGGGGGCTTGCGGCGGTCCAGAGGTTGGCTTGCCTCATGATTTCTGGGGCCATGAGTTCCTGCCCTGGAGCATCCTTGGATTGTATGCTCAATATCCTGCCCATAGATGTCTACATCAGAATGGTTGCTAGGAAATGTGCATATCGCCTCCGATGTGAGAATCTCTGGATGACTTTCAATGTACCCTCGGTAGGTCACACCAGAATTGAGCAGGTAGTCAGAAGTGAGGCCCTTGACATGCCTTCTGACCACCTTCACACTAGATACGCCTTCGGTAAGTCATTTTCAGTGGTGATTCCACCAAGGATTGACTGGCAAGATGGCGGCAGACCTCTTCATCCCTGCGAGTCAGAATGGTACACGGATGGCTCTAAGGGAAGTAAGGGAACTGGAGCTGGAATACTTGGTTAATAAGAGAAATATTAATTTTTCCTTATCCTCCTTAAGATTAACATTGGAGTCCCAAAATACAATGTATTTGTTTAGATTTTTTAATATCTCGGTAACCATTGGAGATAAAGAAAACTTTAAGGAACTAATTTGTGTAGTTTTTTGAGTGGATTTTAATGTCGAAAGATAAAATTTAAAATTACATTTGAAAAATGCAATAAACCCAATTTTTGAGTACAAAACCCCCCCAAACTACCCGTTCCCATTGACCTATGTCTGGTTTACGAACTCATCCGAGCAAATGTAGGAATACACGTCTCTACCAAATTTGGTCTTGATCGGACCATTTTTACGAGAGTTATTATGTTCACAGGCACATATTGTGAATTGTGGATAGTTATGAGCGATGGTCTGTGGGTGTGGTGTTCTCTTGTGTGGATTAACGTCCGCACTATTGAATACTACATTAATCCGCAAAGGCCATTCTCATGATTAGACCAGTTTGTAATTCAGATGCCGAGGTTCGGATTCCACGTTAAACTTTAGGTCCCTTAGTTGCCATCGGCTGTTGTGCTATTAATTAACAGTCTTGTCTAAGGAACATGTCAGCCTTAGTCAGTAACAAGACTACCAGATCGCTCCACAATCATCCTACACTCACTTCTCATTCATACTTGGCTTAAAATACCTACCTGGGTAGGTTGCCATTTCAATAATAATCTAATCTAATCATATATATAAATTTTAACGACTATTGTTTTTGGTCTCTGGGCACCTAAAGAAGAAAAAATAACATGGTCCCGGGCTTAAGTCTCGCCATGAGACCTACGGTAATAGCTTCTTCCCTATGGGAAATTTGCTAAAAGAATGTCAATATGTACGGCAAAAGGAATAATATCCATAACTAGGGGACACATTGTTTCGGTTTCAGTAGGCTACTCAAATATTGTGCGGTGTTTATCGCTTCAACAATAACTGATACGATATTTAAAATTCTAAACAAGAATCGATAAATATCCGAACTTATAGACAGTATAAAATGAGCTGAACTGAACATTAAAACTGAAAAATAAAAACAATACTTTACGTTTAAGATTATGTTGGCCACACGGAACATCGTTGATCAAATGAAAGTGTTGAAGATGACGAAATTACGCAAAACATAACCTATTGGAATGCATGAATGTCAATGGTCGGTCCAAGGATGCAGTATGATTATTCGATTGTCAACTACCAGATGTACTCCAAAAACCAATAAAATTCAACAGGATATTTTATTTTATATAAAGCATATCGTCATTAATAGTTACACCGAGTATCAGATTGCAGTTTGTTATTATTCCTCATAAAACATTTTGGCAACGAAAAATCTAAAAAAAAGCTCATAATAACTCATTTGGCAACGGTACTTGTAGGAAAAATAATAGGTCTACACTGTTTCATTTTGATCGTCTACCCTTCATCAAATATTTTGAAATAACAGACTATTATCTGTTTTCGAATTAAAAAATTCACCGCATATGCATAATTGGAGCATAAAAGTGTTGCCAAATTAACAACATTTATTTGGCCTATTTCGTCGTTCCAATGTTTGCATAACCAACAAATTCACAGAATATAATATGTTTGTCCTTTTTCCTTTAAGAAATAATACATATTCTAGTGTATGTAGATGTTTTTCAGTTAATACGCTGTTTAACGTTGTGTAAAAAATATCTTTTTATTATATTTGTTATAAATATTACATCTTTCGGTTAATCTAACCTTTTTTCCATTCTGACCATAGTCCTATTCCTCTAGATGACAGATTAGAGGGGTTCTGCTGTAGATTAAAGAGCGATTTGACCAAACTTTAGAACTTCCACCAAAGGCCGTTCAAGCTAACACTGGCGTTAACATTAACATACACTTGAACGGGTGTTACAAGGTGCTGCTGCATCTGCTAATTATTGAACTATTAACAGTTCATTTTTTAATATCTTACATTTAAAAATGAAACATGGTTTGATCAAATTTTATTAATTCGATTAAATGGAATATAGAAAAGCCAAAAGCTAAATGCCTTTGTTTGTCAACCGAGGTGGCAGCATCAATGAGGAAATTAGTTTCAAAGTCCAGTCCACTTACAGCACAACCTAATCTAGATTGTCAAATTAAAAATATATTGCTTTAACTCTTTTCCCTTTTCTTTATGCTATCTTTTGAATCATTATGGTTTAAATTAGATTGAATTTCTCTTTTGAAATGAAAAAAATTGCATATGTTAGAAGACGCCTTGACAATGGCTCCTCACCGTTGATTTTTTTTACCTTTTTTGGAATTTTATCAGTTTTTTTTACTCAGTAATTAAGAAGTGTTTCTCCCTCTAATCAAGAAAAATACACTTCTCCGCATCTGAGAAGGCTACAAGAACCATTATTTAGTAAAGGTGACTTTACAGACATTGTATATATTCAATAGTATAATAATGAACTGAAAACTAATCTTTGAATAATTGAAATAGCTTATATTTTGTTGACCATAGCATAGGTAATGGTGACAGGTCAGTATACGCTTGATTATTTATGGTTGGCGGAATCACTAAACAATATTTGAATTGCTTTGTCCCGTGGAAGTTTCATTAACTGAATTACCGTTAATAATAAATTAACTGTATCCAAATTAACTGTATGAATTAAAATACATGCCAGGATATGTTGGAGACTCAATAAAATTTATGAATCAGATATTTAAATTAGAGAGCAGTTTGGGACGCATTTTTCGTTGGATTCTGACAAATACTTTAATAAAACTAAAACTATATAGTTAGCATACAAATTTTAGCACTTAATGAACTGTTTCATGAGCTTTAAAATGCAATCAGCTTCAATATCTCCTGCCTGTAGCTTGAAATTAAAATTATTTACTGACAAAAAAAACATTACAAAAACTTCTATACATAAAAAACTTATGTTAACTTATTAATAAACATAAACTAACCTAGCAACATAACATTAATATTACATAACAATAATTAATCTACATAGGTATCGTTGTTAATATTTTAAGAATATACAAGGAAGAAAAGGTCAAGATACTGAGATTTTTAAAAGGGGGTTAGCAAGATGTTCTGTATGAAGCATTACAATGTATTTTAATAATACGTTTTACTTCTTGAACCATTACACAGTTTAATTACTCGATTGGGGAGAATAGATTCTATGAAAACAAAATAAACTGTACATATATTGATTGATGCACAACTTGACAATACTGAAAAATCAAAAGAAAATTAAATTATCTGAGTCTTAATTCTATAGTCTATATTCTATTTGATCATTCCAATTGTTAATGAAAATACCTAAAAAATTAAGGATATTCATTTTTTGTGTAAATCTAAAAGTGTTTTGAGGAAAAAAGATTTATTTTTGGTACTATTCAGAAAAAGTCACTTTAGGAGAACCATTTAGCCAATTGTAGTAATGTCTCAGCAACACAGTCTTTCAATTCATTTTCAGTGTGGGCCTTCTCTAGAACAGTGGTATCATCCGCAAAATACCAACCCCCTTGGGGGAAATTTTCTAATGAATAATTTGATACACAAACCCAATCAGGATTTATAAGCACACACACATTCACACTGTCTTGAGTCAAAGGATAACACGATAATGATACAGTATTGGTTCTTCTACTTTTGTTATTTCCAACTCTGAAGCATATATCAGTGGTTAGTTTCATGGCCAGCTCTACTCACTTGTCCGAGCCAGCTGGGGCAGTACTCAGGATCAGTGCGCTGTCCAGCCCCGAAGGCCTGGTTGGCCAGTCTATTGTCCCCCAGAGTCAGGTAGAGAGCACCCAGGTTGGCCCACGGGATCGTTGCTGTATCGTCAACCATTGTAGCCTTGATGAAGGCGTGCTGTGCCAATCTCAGGTTCATCAACTCTGGAACAACCATGGAGAAAGGTATAATGAATAAATAACATATTTTTTGTAAAAAGACTAAAAAAAATGATAAATTGATAAAAATTGATAAAAAGACTATAAAATCATTGTGTAGATGGTTGTCTTTAAAACTACTTATTTATTTAATTTTTTGGACTTATCCTTCCACGTCAAGTGTTTAACTACACTACGTTTCAAGAGGTAATGAAACTCCTCCCGTTATCAAGTGACCCTAATTAGAATCTACATTACTCTACTTAAACAAAATTTTTTGGGGGGGTTATATTTTTTATAAACATCATTCATTCATAAATTCATATACATGGAACACATTAACAAAAATTCATGCCGTTACGTGTACTTATTACAAATCTAAAAAACATGGTAAGAAATCACTCAAGATAAGGAACGAAACAATACGAGTTAAAAACATATACCTGTACATTTCCACTGGCAACGTCGCTTCCATGCCAGTGAGGGCCGGCCAACACCCACCATGCACACGAGTGTGTGTGTGTGTGTGTGTGTGTGTATTATGAGTTTTAAAATTAATATTAAAGTAGACCCCATTGAAAATTTTGCTGACCCATTATTAATATCATAAATAATAAAAAACATATACACTCAAGATTTTATGAAGAATTTGCAATGAAGCCATGTGCAGAAAAGTAAGATTAGACTGATCTGATTCGATTATCATTGCACCATGTTCATGCCAGCAACATTGTGAGTAAATCTAAGTTTCATAAGACCAAACGTGCTTAATTTTAAAGTGGATGATGATAAAAATTCAAATAAAATAAAATTCATCTCTTTTTTAGAATGACATTGATGGAGCGGGAAAATAATGGATGAAACAAGTTATTTTTGAATAGTTCAAGAAGTACTACAACAACTCACCCGGCATAGCTGCGATTAGACCAAGAAGGTTCCAGTGTTCCCAACTGCGAGGGTTTAACTTGACAGCCTCCTTCGCAGCGGCCAATGCTTTCAGGCACAAGGTCTTCTTGTTGTCAGTCACGGCCGGGCTCAGCAAGATCTAGCCAGATAAATTGAGACCAATAAAATATTTAAAGAAATACTGTTTTCAGAGATCCATTTAATGTTTGATCTCTACTTGTGTAACCTCAGCTTTAAAACAGCTTTGTAATTTTCTTAAATTCATTAAGATTGATCCCATGTTGGGGCACTAAAAATAGGACTTAGTGAATTGTGACAAAATTATTAGACAAAAATGTGAGTGAAAAATTAATCACCAATAATTAATTTTTAGATTAATTTAAAAATCTGGTTATTACATTATTTTTTAAATAAATTAAAAATTACAATAGGGGAACATCCAAATATTTGTATAGCACCAAAATGCATTGATTTTAAAATTCAATGAAATTAACTCTTCAATAATACATCCAGATAAACCATATTTTACATATAGTTTATCTGGATATGCATAGTCAAAATAAAAATAATAATCTAAAGGTATAACAAAATACATACCCCTATTACATAGACAAAAGTCATACACGGAGTCTGCAATATTAACATGTTAGCTGCTAAAACGCAGCCAATAGCTAAATGCTAAATTTTTTATGTTTTTATTCACCATTTTGATGTCTTTTTACGGCCAACAATCGTTGCCACCCGCACCTGAGGACGTTATTTTATACACATATTTTTGTTATAATATTTAAAAAAAACTCACTATTAATGAGTCAAAAAACCGTTTATTTGATTTTAAATCATAAAAATACTGCACTAACATAAAAATATACTATTTACAATACTGCCACCTCACTCTGATGTGTTTCGTTTACTTGTGCCAGTCATCAAAACACTTACACGTGAAGTACAATCCCGGCTAGTCCTCACACTCGGTGCAATGCCAAACGATCCTTTTATGGATATTTCTCTTGCTGCATTTGTAGCACCTTTTATTTTTTATTGTAACTTGCCTTTTCAGTGAGTAAAAAAAAGTATTTACTATTTAAAAACACACAATGTTTACACAAACGTATGTTTCCATAGACACATGTAAATCAAAACCTAACACCGCTAAAAATGAAAGAAATGTACCTCGCCACAAGCGCAATAACAAACATAGGTACTGGAGAAGTGCTAGCAGCTCACTGACATATTTGAGCAACAATGTAATGGTGGCAATGATCGTTGCCGCACGCACCTATGGAGAGGCCGGCGCAACAGTGATTGCTGCCGGCCGCAGCAAACATGTTAATACTGAAACTGCATGTAAATACTGTACAACAGAATAGCTGTACAAATATCACGGGCCTTTAACATAATATATTTTATTAAAATTTTAATAATAATTATTGTAAAATTGTGAATGCTTTGCTCGTGAAACAAATACAACATATGGGGTGAGTTCACAGTATGTTGCGCCTTCATTGTTACTTGATTTATGACATTTTAATGTACAGTCGGGGACATCAGTTGTGTCTAAAACTAATAGCCTCTTGATATATAATCTGTAATTTGTTTATCAGGAATATTAACAAAACAATATAAAAAAGTTCATTAACATTTTCTGCCAATTGAACAGGTGAATTTGCCATTTGGACATTTTTGTTTGTTTACCTGATAGCGATAGTTAAGAGCCAGCGAGTGCCAGACTTTAGCTTTGTTGGCATTTGTTATGAGCTTCAGGCAGCGACACATAAATCTGAAAAGAAATAAAATCCATTTCATTACAGTAAAGATTAGATAAAGTGTTAGTAAAAAAACTTAACCATAGAACTGGCAAAGTCGTAATTCACGACGCATTTACATATTCAATAAGAAGTGGCAGGTGGAGGCATCTGTCGTTAGTTTAGTGAACTTGTTAGACACTAGCGCCTACGTGACTGTGTTGCCCTCTGGGGGCAAACAACTAAACCTGCTCTCATAATGCACTAGCCTGCCACCGAGCATATCTATAACCAAGTAAGCGCTTTCTACTCCTATGCACTGAGTGGCTGAACCGGCTAACACGCTACGGTGATGAGCGTAACGTACTAGCCATTCGGAAGTGCTAGGGTTCGAATCCCAACCATGAGCAATCCCAATTTGGCTTGCAAATGTGTGGTATAGCGGAGAGGAGGGCCCAACTTATATAAACGGTGGCCGGCTTGGGTGGAAGTTGACGGCATTAGTAGGCTTAATTGGGATTTCAGTGGACACCTGTTTTGCTTTTGTGGTTGTAAGGGGGGGACATGTTTTATGCTTTTTTAGTTTAAACTTTGATATTTCAAGAAGATATTAGTAATTATTTTTATGTTACAGTTAAGAGTAAAAAGCTTGCCACTTCAAGGGTTAACCCAAGAAGTGGCAAGCTTTTTTTCAAAATTGATTGATGAAGAGTAAATACAGATTTTACAGCAACAAATAGTTTTTTTCTGAAAATGTTGTAAATTCTTAACTTTCCTGAATGTCTTATTAGTATAAAATACAAAATTGATAACAATTAATTATGCAATATTTTATTGAAAAAAGTACTTAGGTAACTGAGATGAAAAGCAAACAAGAATTAACAACACTGACGTGTTATTTAGATTTTTACGACAGAAATTTTCCATCATGATTTTAAGTAAAACAAAGTTTTATGACGTTTTGGGATTTGGAATGTTATCCCGTCCTCAGGCAAAAAAATATCTAAAACATAACACAATTAATACATAATCCGGACTAAGCCGGTATAAAGCTGAAAACAAAAAAAGTTTGAAGCACTCAAAAAACTTCCGAGATAAAACTAATTAACATAAATCCATCTTCACCAAAAATGAATTTCAAACAAAGAACATCTTATTTTGAAGATATGATATTAAAAAATTCTTCCATCTCTAAAGAAATCAGAAAGTGTGACCCATGCACCATTGCACTGTATTAAAAATTTTAAATGAATAAAAGTATTTAAAATTTTAACTGGCGAGGTTTAAAAACAGTGACATTAATTTTAAATTTATGGTTCCTTAAAAGCATTCATCTCACCGAGCGCCAAGCTCCAACAGCTCTAACCCCTGGAGCGTCTTCACCGAGGGGAAGAGAGCCTCTGCGACGCAGAGGAAGTCCCAGGACTTGGGAAGGGTTGCAGCTGTGGTCATGCACTCGGCCGCCAATTGCCATAAACACGCCATGTCTGGCCTTTCCTGGATGGCACTGCAACAATAGTTTCATCAGTACTGCTCTTCATCATGTCCTATACAATACGTAATTAATTAATTGTTGACATGGATTAGTACCACACATGTTAAGAGCTGGGGTTGAGATTGATTGGTTTGGGTCCTATATCTGGGAGGTATTCAACCAAAAAATACTGGAAAATGAATCAGTTGGACTATGGTCTTTTTAAGCCTTCCATTTTAAAGTAACCAAATTCTTCTAAAGTACATAGATTATTTGTTCAGGTGATTATAAGTCAGCATGTTTATATTGGGGTGGTGTTAAAGATTACATAAGTATCAGGGAGCAGTCAAAAAATTCAAAAGCAATAATTACAATGTTCAATGAGTCCTGAGTATAAAATGACCTCCACATAACTCGTATTTATCTCTGTGAGTCACCTTGCCATGGCATCCAGTCCCTCCTGCAGCCTATCCCTGGCCAGACCTAAGAGTCTCTGCTTCAGGAAGTTCTTGGCCAGACACAGACAGGTGTCACAGAGACCTTTGAGGGCCAAGACAGACTTTGGCCGTTCTTTAACCAACTCTCGAAATTCCAGCAAGCTTTCTTCGGGCAAGTCTGTTATCTGGAATACAATAGCACTGTTTCTACTGCATCTGAACAAGGTTAAAATATTACAATTACAAGATAAATTGTGAATTTCTTTAGCTTTCTTCTAAAAAAAAATTAAATCACATGTCAAAATTTCTTATTATCAATTCAGACACCGACATCATGATCTATTTCTTGAAAAAAGATAAATATTTGCATGTTTGTGTATGACCCTACCTCAAAAACCGTGCCAATGATTTCTTCCACTTAAATGTATAGCTAATCACCGAACAAAATATAAGCCCTATTTGCATCACATGTTAAGATGAATTAAATTAAATAACTTCTTAAATATTCTGTAAAATTAAAAAAAGTAATGGGCTGATTAGGGGTTAAAAATATTAATACAGCTGTTCATAAATAAAGTTAAACTTGTTTTTCTACCAACGTTAAAAAACCGAGCGAAAACCCCGCGGTGGGCCATCGGCACGGAGAAATAAACCCCGCGACACTGACACTGCGGCGCGCCTACTTACGCCGCGGTTAAGGGGTTAAGACAAGTTTGAATGAGAAATGAGTGCAACATGATTTTGGCACAATCTTGAAGTTTTGTTACTGACTAAGGCTGATATGTTCTCTAGACAGGACTGTAAATAATTAGCCCAACAACAAATGGCATCTAAGGGGCCAACAGTTTAACATGGGATCCAAACCACAATTTCCCCTCTGAATTACGGATTGATCTAATTATTATGAGGATGGTCTTGGGAATGAAAATGGTGCATTTAATAGTGTGGACATTAATCCACACCAGAGAATATCCCATTCATAAGAAATTGCTCATAAGTAAATACAATTTATGACCTCTAAGTACAGTAGCTGGATTACTGGACACGCTACCATCCCAGTCAAAACTGTCTATTCTCACCTAAGAGACAAATAAAGGTTTTGGGATATATAGAACACTGCAACATATAAATAACTCATTAAGAATAAAATTTGTAATGAACTGAGTTACCAGGAATAATTGAGTACTAGTGGTTTCATTCCAAAGAAACATAATACTGCTTGGGTGACATTTTTTCGACTTCATTTTTGGGTTTTATATATTTTGTTTTACCTTCCTTCTCAAATCTCAGGAAAATAAAGTAAGTCTTGTCAGAGTCCGTTCATAAAACAGTTCATATACAGAATCATCTCAACTGGTTTCATTGTGTTTACGTGTGAAGTGTTTGTTTTATTATGAATTAATGACTTCTGATCATAATTATGTCAAATTTCCAATGTAAGTCAAATGAAATATGTTTTTTCAAATTATTTAGTTATTTTTACTCTCCTGTATAAAATCGCCTCTGAAATAGTGGCTCCATATAGTACCAATTAACTTAAATTTAATTAGGAATTTAATTTGTAAGACAGTAAGTCTTAAAACCTGAAATATTAATTCAATTTCAAATAAGTTGATACCATAACAAATTGATTAACTGTTTTACCCGCAGAAAAATAGCCAAGTCATTTCTGATGAATCACATAAACGTTTAAACAAGGCTCAAAAATTGCCATTCCTATTTGATAATCTATTTCACACAATATGTTTACTCAAATAGTTTACTTTATTATCAAGGATTATCTTACTGTAGTTTGATTTATTTGTAATGAAATATTAATTGATTGCGAATAAATAAATTTATTGAATGGGACGAGTTTGATTTATTTGTAATAAAATATTAATTGATTGCGAATAAATAAATTTATTGAATGGGACGGTGGCAACGTCCTGCAATACAGCTACTTGAAGGTCACGAATTGTGGATAGTTGTGAGTGACGACCGGTGGGTGTCGTGTTTGTTCTCTTTTGTGGATTTACCTCCGCACTATTAAATACTACGTTAATCCGCAAAGACCATCCTCATAATTAGACCAATTTGTAATTCAGAGGCCATGGTTCAGATTCCACGTTAAACTGAAGGTCCCTTAGTTGCCATCGGCTGTTGGGCTATTAATTAACAGTCCTGTCTAAGGAACATATCAGCCTTAGTCAGTAACAAGACTACAAGATCGTGCCATAATCATCTTACACTCAATCCTCATACGTACTTGGCTTAAAATACCTTGTGGTATGGTCGCCATTTCAATAATCTAATCTAATCTAAATATAGATTTGCAGAAATTCAACAAAAATACTAACTTGTTTGATAGTAGCAATTTTCAAAGCAGGATAAAATGCTCCAGGCCGCAGATCCAATACTTTCTGATAGGATTTGAGAGCTGATCCATTGGCACCTCTTGCCAAATAGGCATCTGCCAACGCCTCCCATAAATGACTGAAAACAAACGTTCATTGATATAGGTAAAATGTCTTCGGTGACTTCATTTTAATAATTGGTTGAAATAACTATGTGAATTAAGTTACCCACTAGGCTTACCGTATGACATCAATCCAACTAGTATTTCTTCAAATGGCTAGGCTAAGAAATTCATATTCTCATATTTCATAGATTATCTTCGTAACAGCAACAAAGTTATGAACATATGCCTATAAAGTAAATTATGCTAGTTGTAAGTTTTAGTATGATGTAAAAAATTAATTTTTTTTCGAATGAATTGATTAATGAGTTGAATGATATCCTAACGTTTGATCTCCCGGTACTTTATATTACAGTATAAGAAGTGAACAAAATGAACCACAGTATTGATGATCTAATTTAACCTCTTAATATGAGCACTAGCATGAGTATTAAAATAGCAAGATTAAAAGAAACAAAATAAGAACTTAAAATTGAATAGATTATTCATTTAGTTTTGTTCATTAAATAAAATAAAGACAATGATGTCTGTTTGAAGTTTAAGCCATTACTACCTGTCATTGGGTTCCGACTTGAGAGCAGTTCGCAGGCAGTTAATAGCAGCAGAAGTGTCACCTAGGTCGGCGTATTGTAAACCAAGTCTCGTCCACGCCCATCGCCCCCCTGGCTTCTGGCAAATACTCTCCAGCAGAGCAAGATTATTTTTCTATAAAAAAGCTTGTTTTGTAAGTATACAAAAAAATCTAGTGCAATAATTTAAATAAGTATGCACTAGCACTAGATTTTACATAAGTTGGGTATATATAGTAAACCTAATACATTTCCTGATGGTGTTTGTCAGGTTTCTCTTTCACATTTCTCTTTTAGCGAATTTCCCATAGGGAAGAAGCTATTACCGTAGGTCTCATGGCGAGACTTAAGCCCGGGACCATGTTATTTTTTCTTCTTTAGGTGCCCAGGGTCCAAAAACAATAGTCGTTAAAATTTATATATTATATATATATATATATATATATATGTGTGTGTGTCTGTGAACACGATAACTCCCGTAAAAATGGTCCGATCGAGACCAAATTTGGTAGAGACGTGTATTCCTACAAATGCTCGGACGAGTTCGTAAACCAGACATATCGGTCAATGGGAACGGGTAGTTTGGGGGGGTTTTGTACCCCAAAATGGGGTTTTTTGCGTTTTTCACTTGTAAATTTTAAAAATTTATAATCATACATTTCACCATTGGAATCAGCTTAAAAAACTACACAATTAAGTTCCTTAAAGTTTTTCTCCATCTCCAACGGTTACCGAGATATTAAAAAATCTAAACACAGTATGCTGTATTGTGGGGCTCCAATGTTAATCTTATGGAGGATAGGGAAAAAGTAATATTTCCCATATTAATCAATATTTTTGGATAAAACTTGATATTTAGCTTCATGTGGTTGAGGTCTATCCATTTATGCTTAAAAATCATAGTTTATGTGTTTATCATAGTTTTTCATATGTTTATGAAATTCATTTCATTTTCAATTTCAATGTCGTTTATCATATGTTTTTCTCTATCTCCAACGGTTACTGAGATATTAAAAAATCTAAACACAGTACATTGTATTTAGGGGCTCCAATGCTATTCTTATGGAGGATAAGGAAAAATTAATATTTCCCTTTAGCTTCATGTGGTTAGGATCAATACGTTTATGCCAAAAAATCATAGTTTATGTGTTCCTCACAGCATCAAACCTGCATACTCTTTCCCCATATTAATCATATAGTGAATAGGCAAACTCCTTTATTTATGGACAGATGTTGATGAAAGTTGATATAAATGCTAAAAAAATTAATTGATTACACTAGAAACACCTACTTTCAGCGTTCCTCACAGCAGCAAACCTGCATACTCTTTCCCATGTTAATCTATGGAGAGTAGGCAAATATTACACATATTTATTGACAGATAATGATCGAACTATATTATTATTGTATTATTATTATTATGTTATTGATTTGGAAATTCGCTGAGTACGCAGGTCTGCTGCGACGGGGGTATTTTTAACACTAATCCACTTTAAGAAGCAACTCATATGGTGGGTTTTAAATAAACCCAGCAATTTTAATGAGCTACAAAATGCACACAACCAACGTGCAATAGTTAAAAATTGTAAATTTCATTCTGGTTGAATGTTATTAGTGTCATTCATGTGTGGATCTCTGCCACATATTTCATGGTAAAAATGTGATCTTTTTAGCAAAGTTCCTTAGGAAATAGAGCTATTACTATGATCACCATGACGATGACTAGTCCCAGGAACAATAATTGTTTTGTATTGAAATCACTAGATGGCAAAAAGACATTATTTTTAAGCCTGTATACATGAACTTTTACTATTATTTTGTAAAAAAAAACTTAAAATATAATAAGTTAGAACTTTAAAGTATATCAGTGGGCCAAACTTACAGCATCACCGAGCGCTCTGTAGGTGTCGCTGAGGGCCCTCTGAGTCTCCACATGTGACGGGTTCAGCACCAGAGCTCGCTGGTAGCAGCGTCGCGCTTTGTCCTGTGTTGCCTCCTCTTGAGAGTATATGTGACCGAGCTGCAAATATGCTGTGTACCAGTATGGGGCGAGCTTGGCACACTGAATAATCAAAAACAAATACAATATATGAATTTAGAATAATAAATTTTAGAAAGACTTAAGCCCAGGACCATGTTATTTTTTCTCCTTTAGGTGCCCAGAGACCAAAAACAATAGTATATATATATATATGTATATATATAATATATATATATATATATATATATATATATATATATATATATATATATAAGTATAAATCTTGTCATATATTATTAATATTATTATGTTATTGATTTGGAAATTCGCTGAGTATGCAGGTCTGCTGCGACGGAGGTATTTTATTATGCTTTTTAAAATTGTTCACACACTAAACCTTATGCATCAAATGAAACTTGAAAACACTTATACCCCCAGTCGGTTTTCAGAAAAAAAATTGTTAGGTAAATTAATCCATCAGGGAAGAAGTCAATTAATTGAGACCTGTTCGCCAGTGTTTATATTTTAGTCGATTCTTAATTTTTCAGCATATCTTAACTTTACGTTTTGTCCATTTGAAACATGTTTAACTTAGCTGTGATTTATTATTTGTTTGAATTTTAGGTTCTTCTTAAAATAGTAAGTATAAGAAAACACACAAAACATGCCCCTCTTCAAGATTCAAGGTCACCTTACAATATAAGTATTACATTTTTAAAGATTTAACATTACTCAAGAACTATAATACACTAATAGGTAATTTAACATGTAATACAGTTTAACAAATAGGCTAGTAATCAACAAGAAATAAAATCATAAATATACAAACAGAGAGTCAATATAATTAAAATATAAAAACAGTCAAAATATAATAATTTAGTTTAAAAACTAATGTTATTTATATCAAAGGCCAGAAAATCATTTACTGAGTAAAAAATATATTTTTTAAACCACTTTTCTATTAGCGAATTTCCCATAGGGAAGAAGCTATTACCGTAGGTCTCATGGTGAGACTTAAGCCCGGGACCATGTTATTTTTTCTTCTTTAGGTGCCCAGAGTCCAAAAACAATAGTCGTTAAAATTTTTATATATATATATGTATATATATATATATATATGTGTCTGTTAGCACGATAACTCTCGTAAAAATGGCCCGATCGAGACCAAATTTGGTAGAGACGTGTATTCCTACAAATGCTCGGACGAGTTCGTTAACCAGACATATCGGTCAATGGGAACGGGTAGTTTGTGGGGGTTTTGTACCCCAAAATGGGGTTTTTTGCGTTTTTCACATGTAGTTTTTAAAAATTTCTAATTTTATATTTCACCATTAGAATCAGCTTAAAAAACTACACAATTAAGTTCCTTAAAGTTTTTCTCTATCTCCAACGGTTGCCGAGATATTAAAAAATCTAAACACAGTACGTTGTATTGTGGGGCTCCAATGTTAATCTTATGGAGGATAGGGAAAAATTAATATTTCCCATATTAATCAATATTTTTGGATAAAACTTGATATATAGCTTCATGTGGTATAGATCTATCCATTTATGCTCAAAAATCATAGTTTATGTGTTTATCATGGCAGCAAACCTGCATACTCTTTTCCCATAATAATCATATAGGGAATAGGCAAACTCCTTTATTTATGGACAGATGTTGATGAAAGTTGGTATAAATGTTAAGATAAAAATTATTTAATGTAGAAATGCCTAATTTCAGTGTTCCTCACATCAGCAAACCTGCACACTCTTTGCCATGTTAATCTTATGGAGAATAAGCAAATAATTCCCATGTTTATGGACAGATTTTTATAAAACTTGCCATATATTATTATTATATTATTGATTTGGAAATTCGCTGAGTACGCAGGTCTGCTGCGACGGGGGTATTATTACTTTTAATTTGTGCAAGGGTACAAATCATTTTCAGTTACTTTATTTAATAACTAGCAGTAAGCCCATCCTTTGTACGGGTTGTAGGATTCAGTTTAAAGAAGAAAGATTATCATACCATAATATAAACCTCAAATCCTAAACAAATCACTACAAAAAAAATAAATCAATACCCAGCTTTATTATTTAGCATTACTTAACAATTAAATAGATTAGAACATTTATACCATTATTATAATTAGTTATACGTTAAAATAACGTTTTAATATATTATGATTTCGAAATGGGTTTAAAATCAATGACCAATACAAACTAACTAACTAATATTGATTTGACAGCTGTTTTTTTTATTTCTATTAAATTTTTCAACTACAAAGACAGCTGATTATTACCAGTAGGTTATTCATTGATAACTGGACCAAAATGCGAGTAATATCGTGTAAAAGTGGGTTTTTACACGCTCGTTATTTACTTTTCAAGGGGCGGCGGACGATTTCAAGCATTTATAAACCTTCTCTGGAATGTAGAGAATACGTGAAATAAGTTTCATTGTAATCAGTTCTCCCCTTTCATCGGAGAAGACGGCGTAAAATGCCTCTTGGAGCGTCACAGACAAAAATTGAGATAAGAACGGTTTCGGCTTCTCTTACGCACGAAAAGTAAAAATAACTAAAAAATTAATAATTCTGAGCAATGTACAGAAAAACTCTAATTTTATTTATATAGATTGTTTCATTGTATGAAATGTATGCATTGTAAACTTTTTAATTAATTAGAGGAATAAAGTATTTTGATTTGATTTCATATCCATGTGAGATAACAAGCCTGAACATGCCCATATTATGTATTGGGGCCTCAACATTTCCATGCGTGGTATCTGAACCTCAACATTTCCAGATTAGGTTTTGGGGCCTAATCATGCTTATCGTAGATTGATTTGCTGAGATGCAAGTGGTTCAGTCATTCATCAGTAACTAGCCATTGTAGCCCAGTTTGGTAGCCCTAATTGATGAAATCAATGGTGAAAATACCATATATATTATGTCATTGAATAAACCCTTGGTCCTAGAAAGCCACTTCCAAATTCCATTAAAGAACCTAATAAGAAAGGTCTACCTTGAGAAATGAAGTGCAGGCCAATTGCAGATTGCCTTTTTCAAGATACAGAGTTCCAAGTGTAAAATAAGCCTCAGGACAATCTGGTGTGTTCTCTGCAAGTGTGTCCAATAAATGTTGTCCCTCTCCACCTGCTTCTGCCTGCAACCGGTACAAGGCTGCCAAATGTGGGGCATGTGTCAGGCTGGCCACTGCCTCCGACAAGTGAGACCACTGGTGTAGTCGTGCGTGAGCTTCACACAACGTCTCCGTACAAAGTGATGAAGTATGATCTTTCAAAACCTGGTTAAAAAGAGGTATGGCTCAGACTTTTGTATTACTGGAAATTTCATAACTATTTTTAAAGCTAGAAATAAATTGATAATGGTATGCACATATAAAGGGTCTTTAAGGGAAACAATGCAAAATGAATGCATAAGTCAGACTGTTGAAGAGGTTGGTGAAGTGAAGAAAAAAATGTAGGTCTATAGATCAAGTACCAAAAATCTTTCTTCTGATTATGGTGAGCAAAATGATTGTTTTGTATTGAGCTAGTATGTTTCATACAGTTAAAGTAAATTATTGATTTTGTCAAGGTCTGTTGTAATGAATTGTTGTTGTAATTTTAGATTAAAATATCGGGAAATTAATATGATTGTACAATCCTGCATCAAATCAAAACAATTATATCTTATCTAAAAATGATAAAATATAAAAAAGGCCTACCTGTTTTGCCAGAGTGATAGATCGATTCCAATCTTTTTCTCTGTCAGACATGGAGAGTGTTTTGGCCAGAATGCTCAAGGCCGCAGAGTTGTCGGGACATATGTCGATGGCTGCTTTGACCCAATATAGAGCCTGCTCCTGACACAGCAAGTGGGCATGGGTCTCTGCCAGCAGAACAACTGCTGGGAACAGTCCCGGGCGACACGACAAACCTAAGGTAGAGGGAGCAACGCTACTGAGCTGGAGATGAAACTGAATTGTAAGAATAATAATTGACAAGAAATTTTACTAATGAATTATAATTATCAATTAAACAAAATGCTGCGAAATCTGTGACTGGTTAGAGGTTATACAAAACTATTTTCTACAAGTTAAAATAAATCGAAAATGGTCATTTAAATATTTTTGGTTTTGTTAGTAGACATTCGCTATTTCATTTTATAACATATTTCTATGACAATTTTAAAAATGGCATCCCTATGTAACCATGATTAAACAAATCATCAAAATCAAATGATAAATTCTCTTGAGATTATCAACTGTCATTCTAATCTCAAATTTTACAAATACTATTACAGGAGGTTTAAATGAAAGATATCAAGTTACATAAATTTCAAGAAATATTAATTAAAATTTAGAGAGACCTCAAAATAAAAGTTGATCCAAGATTAACAGAGTTATTACAGTTTTAAGGTTCGTCATTAATATTAAATATAACTTTAAATAATGCAAGTACAGTACAACTTTCCACATTCACTGCACCATGAGTCACGGATTACTCGTGTTGCATTTGCGTTGGTGCGATTGAAGGTGATATGGACTTCGATACAAATCTAATGACTGTGCAATAAAATAAAAAACAAACTCCAAAGTTTTTTTCATATGATTTGGAAGTTTTTTAACGGAGAAAACTACGCAAGCCCCAAATGAGTAACCGGTGACTCTTGACGCACTGCAGTTTATTTATCTCTTAACACATTGGCGACGATCGTGATTTAGCCGATAAAATATACACTTATATTTTATATAGAGCTATATATTATTAAAAGGAATAATTTCTTTCACCAGCACATCGTTGCTCTTCATTAGCCGATGCGGATATCTCTAGGTCTGTTGTCAGTTACAGCTGTACGCATAAATATTTTGATGCTGTTTATGTTTACATTGTTAAGACTAACCTATGTTTACTCACTTGTTTACTTGCGGTAACAAAAAAAAATGGAATTAAATTGTGGTAAAAATGGAATGTTTCAATAAAAGACACCTAAAGGACATGGCTTTCCATAACGTTTAATGTTATGTAATTTTAATTATTGGACACTGTTTTATATAAATAAATAAATATAATTTCACATGATAATTTACACATTTTGTTATATTTTATTACCCTTCAAATTTGTATAGTCGTGGGCCAATAGAGGTACACGAGTTTCTTAACCAGATAATAGAAACATTTTCATTTGCCGTGCACAATTTATTATCCGTTAACATAATATAGCCAAGAACACTACAACTGTCATATCAACTCAATACAAACGTCGTCCTCTCCTGGCCCATGATGCACTTTGTGAATGCTGAGTGTGGGCCTCAGGAGAACCACGACGTCATTTAAAAAAGTCAGAGTGGCTCAAATAAGACTCACGCCCTAGTAAACGTGTTTAACACTGCACGAAACACTGATGCCTTGTGTTGTTTCATGCCAAACAAAATGTCCTTGTAAAAATTAGATTCAACTAACAAAAAATAACCTGGCCTATAAAAATGTCTTTATAAAGTTTATTAAATAATGGTCGGATTCTTGTTTAAATATTTTTTTCTTTACTAATTTTCATCTAAATGTAATTTTTTCATACAATTGAGAATTATAAATGGTCAATATTGATTCTTGGAAAGACTAACATCACCAAAACGAGATCAAAGCCCTCTTACACTGAAAAAGATATTAAAAAGACAACGAACTAATGACCTGGAGGTAACTTCCATGATGGGCCCAATGGAAGGTTAGTGTAAGCATAATTCACCACAAAAAAGAGGGGCGAGCTCGGTCGCGACCATTATGATTTTTTTGTTATGGACAATCACATGTTTATTCTTAGTTTTAATTATTGCGTAATACATTACCATTTAAAATGGCGACCTACCCAGGTAGGTATTTTAAGCCAAGTATGAATGAGATATGATTGTGGCGTGATCTTGTAGTCTTGTTACTGACTAAGGCTGACATGTTCCTTAGACAGGACTGTTAATTAATAGCCCAACAGCCGATGGCAACTAAGGGACCTACAGTTTAACGTGGAATTCGAACCACGGCCTCTGAATAACGAATTGGTCTAATTATGAGGATGGTATTTGTGGATTAACGTAGTATTCAATAGTGCGGACGTTAATCCACACAAGAGAACACCACACCCACCGACTATTGCTCATAACTATCCACAATTCATGACCTCCAAGTAGCTGGATTACAGGACGTCGCCACCGTCCCAGTCTGTTATACAATAAAACCAACCCAGAAAAGATAACACTTCAACATATTTACTGAAGTTAACTGAACTAAACACAATAACTCATCACAAAAACAGAGCAAAATAAAATACAGAATTAAAAGGTAAGCTTACACGTATTTTATTTAGAAAAATTAAAATCATTAATAGTCTTATTGGTTTTTTTAAAGCTTAAAATGTAAGCCTAATAATAATAATAATGTTATACAACATTATTCCTCAACCTAAATTACAACTTAAGTTAAATATACTAAAAATTTTAAAGTTTATAATCTCTCTATCCAATATAAGCCAAATTTAAATATAAAACATAGCATTTCTGAATCTCTTGACCTGAATAATTTTAAAATAGCCGTTTAACAATCACACATAAATCAATGGATAAAGAAATCCTAATGTATTAATATTATGTATTAAAATCTAAACATTGTTATTGTTAAATGAAAAAAAAACTTTTATGAGTGAATAGCTGTTTAGTAAACAGTAAGTTATTATAAATGATAGTACATAATTCTATATGACAGGACAATATTTTGAACCTCTTAATCACATAGGAACTAGCCAGTTGTGGCAGTGCACCCAACTGACAGGCATCTTCCGAATAAAATACTCACTCCCATTAACTGTTAATGTTTAAACAAAATAAATACAATTAATTTATGATTAAGATTCAATTTTAACCCAAACGGAGAGTAAACGAGATGCTAATAAAAATAGCCACAATATTAAAAAAAGTATAAAAGAATCCAAGCCTCAGGGGGGGGAATGATTGCCCCCCTTCTGGATCCACCACTGTTGTGGGCTGGGTAAATTTAAAATAATAAAAAACTTACAATGTTGTAGACACTCCCTTGCTTCAAGATAAGCCTTTTGAGACATGTGGTAAGTTCCTTGTGCCAACAAAGCAAAAACATTTTCCTTCTCAACTTCTGTTATCTTTAAGATATACTGAGGCAGTTTTTTGCACCAATCAATAATTTCACTACGTTTTTCAACAAATTCTTCTGAAGAAACTTTGCACACCCATTCCAAAACTCGCACACTTTCATTAGTGTTTGTATTATTTTCAAAAAATGATAACAATTCTTGAAATCTTTTTTGATTGTATAATATTTTCATATAGACTTGACATTGGTTATCATCCAATTTCGAGGGCGACTTGGTGAGGAATTCTTCGTACTGTAAATTCCAATTTGTTAGATATACACAGAAGATTAAATATTTAGTTCATGTTTATATTAAATCATTTAGTATCATAGGTCTTCAACAACCAAGCAATAAAACAAATAATAAACTAGAATTTAATCCATTTCACATGTACTGATTTGAAGACCTTATATATCAAACCTACAAGAAGCCATTTTTGCAAAAAGTACTCCTTCAAACCTTAAGGCGGTGTAAGTGGCGTTAGGCACAACTGACTATATAAAGAACCAGATTGGAGGAGGAGGAATTTGGCGGAATGGCTTTTTATTGCGGCTAATAGCTGGTTATAGAGGTAAATTCCTCCTCCTCCAATCTGGTTCTTTATATAGTATTTTACTATTATTCCAGTTAATTACATGATTAGTTTCACACGCATGCTCTCTAATCTTTGAACCATATGTTTCGTTGTTTCTTACTTTTTTCAAATGTTCTATTATTCTAATATTAACCGGTCTAGACATTTGGCCTATGTAGCTTTTTCCACACGTGCAGGGGACCTCATAAACAATATTTTTTATCATTTGCTATTTGTCAACACGTCTAACCTTCATCAATCTGCTACGAATAGTGTCTTTTGACTTAAAAACTGTACGAATGTTATGCTTTGAGTTAATGTGTCTTATTTTTTCAGAAACGTTTATAACATAAGGCAGGGGTGCTCACCCCCCCAAGCTTCATGAAGCACCACCCCCCCAACTTAGAACCAGCCCCCCCCCCATGTAAGTTGGCACCCCATACCATAAACAAAGGTGTAAATAATACTCGTAAGCACCCTTTATTTAATCTAAAACTAAAAGAAGATTTTTTAAACAGGGTTCCATCTTGCTTTGTCGCTGCATTTAAACTCAATAACTTTATATTTCACTTCCAACTGTTGTTTGACCTTCTTTTTACAGTGTTCGTTCCATTTGTAATGCCTGACGGTACCATTGCAAAACAACTCTAAACATTTATAGGTACTTAAAAAGTTTTTGCTTTTTGGGCATTTTAATAGTGTAAAAACATTACAAAATTTAACAAACTTATCATCACAACTCAGTGGTAATATTAGTTTTGAGATGGAAAGGGTAACAAACACAAAGACGCAAGGGCAACGATCACATAACCTAAACGCGCAGCTTGTGTCTGTCGTATGACCACCATCACGACTCCCGAAGATAACCGAATACTTCCGAAACTCGCCGAACCTTCCGCTGCCACAATCACGGACAATATTCGAGCACTGTCATTGCCATTTATTTATTTTGAGATAGAAAAACAAACTATGTTTAAATTAATACTACGTTCTTATTATTTATTATGTTCTATCTAGTGATGTAATACATTTTTCAATATCATCACGTTAAACACCGTTAAAATCCGTTTTACCACCCCTTCAAAAAAATTGTTTGGAACCCCCCCAAGAATTTCAATGACGCAGTCTGCGTCATAGACTCCCCCTGTGGGCACCCCTGCATAAGGGATACAAACAGTGGTTAAGGGGTTTTCTTTTAAAGCAATTTCAGCAGATAAATCTTTGTTTATGTTTGTCAGTTTGTATTAAGTCCAATTATTTTCAAGTAAATGACAGTTATTATGAACAGACTAATGGGATGGCAATGGGAGGCGTCCTGAGTCCTCTTTGTAACCTATTCATGGATAGATTTGAAATTGATTCAATTGGTTCTTCTGAACACAGGCTGAGGCTGTGGTTGCGTTATGTAGATGACGTCTTTTGCTTGAGGGAAGGATCAATATCAGACCTAATAAAATTCAAAGAACACCTCAATAATCAGTTTGACACAATTAAATTCACAATCGAACTTGAACAAAATAATGCAATCCATTTTTTTTAGATGTATTGGTCAAAAAAACGTCTGACTCATGGCTCACTAGTGTGTATAAAAACCGACGGCAACAGGCCGCTATTTAAATTATGATTCCAACTACCCTGAACGTGTTAAACTAGGTTTGGCTATAAGTTTAATAAAGAAAGCCAGATCCATATACAGCATAGATGAGTTGTTTGATAAAGAGCTCACATAAATGAAACACAATCTTAAAAATAGTGGATACCCTGAAAAAACAATTACCCCATTGCAGCAGACCTGCGTACTCGGCGAATTTCTAAATCCATAATATATTATTGTATAACATGGTCTCGGGCTTAAGTCTTGCCATGAGACCTACGGTAATAGCTTATTCCCTGTGAGAAATTTGCTAAAAATACATTGTCACAACCATCTGTTGACATCAGCGCTGTTTATCTCAACATTGTTCAGAAAGTACTGGACACAATGCAAGAACGAGCTAGGCTTGTGGAATATGTTCCTGAGATAATCAGAACCCCCGCACCCCCACTGTGGTCAGTGTGGTTCATCATTCAGCCCCCGTATGCGTGAGGCACGTGTTACAAGAGGACCTACTCCCTGAGGAAGCAGGACATTTCTTTTGGTCCTGCGAAACGTAGGAGGATCCCTGGGGTGCTTTAGGTATTTTAGTGACAATCCCCGTTGGGAAAAACTACAAAACAAGGTAGAGAACCCCAATAATTTTTTATCATAATTTCCACCTCACCATAAAGAAAAACATGTCTTTCACAAGTAAAATAGGTCTACTAGTATAAAACTTAATACTAACCAAATTGAGAACTTTTTCTGGTATGCTATCAGCATTTGACAGATAGTGAAGAATCAATTTACGAATTTCATCTGACTTATTATTGTCTTCTGTTTTCTTATATTCTGCAACAATCTCCACCATGATATCATCACAATTCAGTTTTGTAATTATGCTTTTTAGTTTATTCATGACATCAAACCACTTGGAAGAGTCACTGAAAAATTATTTCAATAATAAGAATTAAATCAACACTCAATCATGATACATACCTGTTTGAATTGAGCCAAGAGAGATTTTTCTAGATTTTATGTAAACCATTCTTCAAGCTTCATAGAATAAACTACATAGCTTATCCATTGCATGTTGCTGCGATTTAAGTGAAAGCTGGATTAGGTTTATGAGGTTTAGGTTCCTAGGATTTACATTTCATTAATCAGAGCATGCTTAAATATGGCACAATCATCACCTTCAAGTTTTTCATTCCGTTATTCATTTAATGCTGTAGCTCGTTGCTGTTGCCCTTCTTCTGAATCATATTTCGCTTGATCCATTTTATTTAAGGTGGTATTGTAGAAAAACATTCACTCACTCACAACAAACTTTAACTCCAATTTTTGATATAATAAATTAACACTATAATACAAAAAGTAAAGCAGAAGAAAATAAACCTTTTACTTGGATAAATTTTCAAGTAAATACTGCATAGAAATCAATTAATTTTTAATTAAAGGTCCACTGAACTAAAATAAAAACCTAAATAAAGTGTAAACAGACATGATCTCAAAGTTTAAAACTATTTTTACTTTCTCCCCTTATACATAGTATATGGAGAAAGTATTGTTTTCGTCAAAATTTTTGAATTTGAGTTGAGGGTGGATATATCCGTTTTGGGGTCCCCTGAATCCAAAAAAGTGGGTTTTGACGTGATGTCTGTCCGTCTGTGTGTGTGTGTGTGTGTGTCTGGATGTGTACAGTGCCACAGCCTACCCCATTGGTCCGATTTAGATGAAATTTGGCATGTATATATATAGTCACCGTATCTCCAGGCGTTTTTTTCATTTTTTTGAATTTTTGATTTTTAAGGGTAGTTCATCCCTAAAAACCCTTAAAAAACGTGAAAAATCCAATTTTCTCAAAAACGGCTCTAACGATTTTGATTAAAATTTGACAGTTTATAGTGTACAGAGTACTAAATAATTTGACACCACCCGCATATCTGTAAAAATGACGGTTCAAAAGTTATGGGCTCTTAAATGTCAAAAAAATCAAATTTTTAAATTTTCAGCGAAAACAATAAAAGTAAAGTATAACTTGACTGGCACCATTAAAACCAGCTTAAAAAACTAAACAAATTAGTAATTTGAATTATTTGTCTACGACTAACGGTTCCAGAGAAAAGTTAAATTTCCTGTCCACGATAAATGCAGTACGTTGTCTGAAAGCGCCCAATGTTATTCTTATGGAGAATATAAAAAAATCAATTTCTTCCTTACTTTCCAACCGTTTTCCATGAAACTTGGTATGAAGCGTAAGGTCAAATCACCGAACAAAACCAGCTCAAAAAAGCTTGGTGTTACGGGGGGGGGGGGTTGTCCCCCCCATACAATTTGAACAATTAATTTAACTTTGTCTCTCGTGTTTTTATTTTTAGAAATTGGATGATTATTTTTGAAACAATAAATTATTAAATGATATTTAGATTAACTTTGTAGAACATGATAGTTTTATTACAGATTGTCTTTTTTAATTTACTTAAGGGAGAAAGTATGTGTCAGTCCACTGGTACCGTTTATTTATAATTCACAATAACTATACTGTAAACATTTCAGATAGCGGAAGGAAAAAATCAACAACTGTTTATTACAGTAGCTATAAAATGTACAAAAATTTTCATGTATGTTTTTAACATTGAACTTTTTAATTTTACCAACCAATGAACATGTGACATTCAAACCCAAAAAGGTACAACACCCCTGTAACCTTTAAACATTACTCAACTTGTCAAACAAAACTGTTAATTTTGTTCAGTAGGCCTACTTATTTAGTTTTACTTAAACAATAGATGAAGACGGAATTGGAAGGTAAATCACATTGCTAATGGAAAGAAACAACTGTGGTTGTTAAAGCTTTAGAGATAAAATGTACTGATGTAATTTGTAAACCAACTTATTCCCTTAAGGATAACATCAATTTAGAATGCCATAAAATGTAAACCTATGGTTTTCAATAATTTTTCACAAAAAATATCTGGCCACAATAAGAACAAATTCATGGTTTCATGGTGATTGGATGATTGGTTTGACAATACATAGAGGATAGAAGATAGACAATTGTATGTTTTGGTTTAGTTTTTGTATACATTCATTTTATACAAGGAGATGATTACATAACTTTACTCCCTACTCAATGTGTATTTAAAGTTTAAATAGTTTTTTATTGTGTCTCGCAAAAGTTGTCAGGCTTGCGAGATATCAAAACCTAATGAGTCATGCGACTTATCAAAATGTTGCGTACAATTTCCATAGAAAAACTTAACTGTTTCACCATAGAGGAACACATCGTCAATCTTTTCAGGCAAAAAACAAAACGCACAGCAGAGTTTTGAACCTATTTACATTAATTCCTCCTTAAAAAGGCTGTAAGCGGGAAAGCAGTAATGATTAATGGTAAAAAAAGCAGTAATGGCAGGAGACAACTGAACCTATACAGACCTCTTAGCCTCCCTCTTGCTTATTGGGAGGAATGTGTGACATGGTCAGTGAAAGTGAGACCTAATTCAACACGAGGCTCTTGTCCAAAAACCAACATGAGGTTGAGAGTTTATTTAAAAGAAAGAAGGAGAGATAGAGGGGGAGGGATATATATATATATATATAAATATTGAGATAATTTTTTTGAAAACTGAACATGTTTATATTAACTAAATTAGGGGTTTCTAAAGTTTGAACATTTTCAGGGTCTAGAATATTGTATTAGAAACTGTTTTAATGGAGATTCCCTTAAATACTTAAGTACTAATTCCTTGTTCTGACCTTTCTAAATGTAATAGGTGTACATAAACAGACGCTAAATGTTCTATATGCTTGTTGGCATCATCTTTTTCATAAAATGATGCTAAACCTTGCCAAGCTAATGATTGTTCTGGAGATATTTCAATAGCTTTGCGATATGCATTTGGTGCCTGATCTTTTTGATCCGATTCTTGGAGTGCTGCACCCAGTAAAACTAAACCAATATAATTACTTCTATCTTCTTTCAGCACCTCCTGAAAAACATAATTGCAGTTAGAAAATAGCAAAAGCATTTCATAAAACTTTATCCGATTACAAAGGATTACCTGTATTGATTTTTGTGATTTTTTACAACATTATGTACAATACATTACTTGATCAAGAGTAAAAATTGAAATATTGGTGTTTAAAAAAACAGCAAAGCCACATATAGCAAAAAAGCCCAGGTATAAGAGAATACCTCGCAGCAGACCTGCTTATTCATTGAATTTCCAAATCAATAAGATAATAATAATATATGACAAGTTTTATAAATATCTGTCGATAAATATAAGAGTTATTCGCCTATTCCCCATAAGATTAACTTGGAAGAGAGTATGTAGTTTTGCTACTGTGAGGAACACTGAGAGTAGGCATTTCTAGCGAAACATTTTTTATTTTTACCAAGTTTTATCAACATCTGTCCATAAATTATAAATTATAAACGATTTTACCAATTCTCTATATGATTAACATGGGAAAAGAGTATGCAGGTTAGCTGCCATGATAAACACGTACCCTATGATATCCAATAGGAATACACGTCTCTACCAAATTTGGCCTCATTCAGACATTTTTACGAATGTTATCTTAATAAGTATAAAGTATATGTATATAAGTACACATATAATATGTATCATGTATATATATATATATAACATAAACAAATACATGAATATAAACATATATTGAATACTTGAATATGTTCTTTGAAACTTTTAATTGAATTTTATTGAAATTTTATTGAACATCCTGTTTGACCTCTCGTTTAAGGTCGTTGTTTGTTGACCTCTTTTAAATAATCTTCCTTCTGTAGTATTATGTCTAAAATTCTATTAATCATGAATCTATTAATTATTACATTTAATTAATAGAAACATCAAATCAACTGTTCAGACTGTCCAAAATTTTACATAGGTCAAACAGGATGTTCAATAAAATCACGCTAAAAAAGAACATTAATGAAATCCAACTTTGCAGAACATCCATTACATACAGATCACATTTTTAAAGGTATAAATTAAAATCTAAATATATTGAAACCCATGAACAAATGACTAATAATGGACTCTACATAAGAATACCTAATTTACAAAGGACATAAAGAACACCATCAGGACATATTAAATAGCTATATAAACATGAACAACCCTATATTTGAATAAATCACACAATCTAAAAGCACAACCTACTAGTCCGTCTAAAATTAACAAATTATATCTTATCAAATTGGATGTAAATAACAATATTGATTTTTCAGTAATATTATATTTCAAATTAAGTATTATTGTTAAGCAACTGAATTAAAATTATTATATTATTACTAAGTTTTATCGCTATAGCCTAGTACAGAAAAAAAACCTTTAAACACAACAGGTTTATCTGATGGAAACTTTTCAAAAATGCTTTCCATGCAATAAAATATTTATGTGGACAAAATAATTATATTATTATTAATTATATTTATTATTATTTATTTAATTATTATTATTTATATATATTATTATTATTTAATTATTATATATTATGAGTATTAATTTTGAAAGTACAACATTTGAAAGTAAGTGGTGGATTTAAGGAACAGTAATATGTGTCTTGAATGAAAAACCTATTTGTATTACGGTAATTCCATTCACTTTAACTTGGGTGTCTCAAAAGTCTACACTGGGTTTTGTTTGAGAGTTTCTACTAAACAACAATTGTATATTACAGTACCTTTATAATTAATACTCTTTAGATAATATCTAAAGGATATTATATGTAGAAATTGGGCCCTATCTAAATAAGAGGAGTAATATATTAGAGGAGTAAGTACATGAGTAATTCTAGATGAGATCGAACGCAATACGCTGGTGTGAGAAGAGCGAATTTCATGCAACTTATATTAATTCCCATTATAGTAATCAAATAGTACGGAGTATGCAGGTTTGTTGCTGTTTTACATGGTATTAAAGGTTTTACATAGGTTAAAGGCTGTTAACTCATGAAAAACACATGCCAATTTTTTTGAAATTATGACGAAAATTAAGCAAATTATACCAATTTATCTATTCTTCATAAGAATTACAAGGGCAAAGAGTACGTAGGTTTTCTGCTGTAAGAAACATTAAATTTGGGGGTTGATATATTGATATATTTATAAAAGTTGGACTTGTATAGAACATTTTGGAAGAATATTAACCTAAGTAAATATGTGAGTTATTGATTTGTAGTTATCCTCGATAGGATAAACATTGCACAATGTACTGTGTTTACCATTCTAATATCTCAGTAACCAATTGACCGAAACTTATAGTCATAATTCAAAATACTATACTATAGTAACAGGAAAACAGCATTATCAATTACTGGAAAGCAGTTAAAACAATGATCGAGGCAGTCAAAGTCTGTGCTCCCACCCAGTACTGCCCCTTAATGATAGGCTACACTATTTATTGGAAAATGGCGATGTACATTAAAATATAACCTACCACACAAGTTAGGTTGTTTATTGAGATTTTTACACAATCGATAACCAACTATCAACACGCTGACCAACTATTAGTCACATACGCTGAACAATTACAAACACAAACTTTAGATCCTGACACAGTCTCTGACGATGGCTACTAATAAGGTTATTTATATAATTCATTTTAAGTTTTCAGCATCAAATTAAATGTTTAGAATACTTTCTTATATATTACCACCATTTTATTGCAATATAATAGAAATCGGGAATTTCCCACAAGTAGTCTGACATTCAGGCCTCTGCAACATTAAGTTAGGCTGGTTTAATAGGACTTGCAATATTAACAACCAACTAACTTTACTCTACTGAGCACTGAAAGTCGGAATGTCCATACTAGCTGTACATAATATGGTGCAGACTTTGACTGTAAGTATAGCTTGTCCTTGTTAATGCTTTCCGTCAAATAATTTTTTTTGTTTTTCTACGCCTTTTAGCATTATTAATGTTTTGATAGGAAATTTTTCTTGAAATTATGGTCCAAAAGAACGAGTAAATCAGGGTTGAATCAAACATTGCTCACAATAACCAAAACTTGTAAGTTATTTTAGGGTTTTAATTAGGCTATCTAAAGAATACAATAACAGGTTGTTATTGGATATTTTTATTTTTGCATCTATTGCGGAGAATATACTTTAGCAAATACATTTTGTTATCATTAAGTCTGAAATACTTATTTTAGGTATCTTAATACACAAATGACTACACAAAGTACTAAACAAAATAAATTTGATTATTGAGGTATAATGCTTTCTTTTTCCTACTTCAAAACTTTTAAAGTTTCCAAAACGTAGAGGTTGTAAACCTCAATAGTCGAAATCTTTAAATTGAAATCATTTAAGTTATATGATTGATATATCAAGATGACTAGCCTTAACACATTTGACAGAAGTAAGGTATTCTCATATTATTGGTCAAAGATGAGTTTAACTGATAAATCAGCTCACACAAATATTTGCTATTCAGGTATAATTGTTTGATGATACAACAGAATCATATTTCGAAGAATAGCCTTTATTTCGTAAAGGACATAAAAATTAAATATTTCTTTGCTGTCTCCCAAAAAAAATCATTTGCCAATTTATAACTGCAAGATTCTTAAGCCTAGGTTTATTTACTAACCAAATATAAGTTATTACCTTGCACAGTTTTAATGCTGTATCTATTTCTTTATTTTTTATGGCCTCTTTAGCCTGCTTTAAACAATTTTTTATTGCTTTTGGGTCCATTTTGACGGTAGGTATAAATTTCCAGAGCAAGGAAAATTAGATTAAAATTATTTAAGACATGTCACAAAGGTATAACGTATACACAAAAATATTTTGAAACAGTGATTGCACCCTAGTGGTTTAACACATTAAAGATATTTTACAGATTGTTAATTCACTATTGTACTAAGGTAAGCCGTAAGGTGGGTGATTTTTAATTATAACCTATTTTATTCCTGTGATAGTGCCATTATGGTTAAACGGAAGCAGACGCTGCATCTCTTTCTCAGCTGTTTTAAGTCAGCTGGTTGTTACTAGGAATCTTTACTCATGTGATTATTAATTGGCGGCAAATTACAAAAAGAATTTGAAATAAATATTATGCAAAATGATTTTAAAAATATTCCAAGGTAAATTGCATTACTGGAGAATTAAATTTTTTGGTTTAAAATTTAACATGAATAAATTTTAGTCATAATAATATAGTCATATTTTGTAGAAATAATATATTTAACAAATTAATTTTAATTACTCCCAATAAATATAATTATTCATACTTACCAGGCCACAATGAATGTTGCCATATAATAATAATTTGACCTAACCAATTTAGGCAGATCCTCCATCATTGATGTATTATATTTTTCTTTCAATAATCTGGTTGACAGTACCATAGTGGAAATAAATATACCAAAATTTGGCTTATAATTTCAATAGCAGTACTTAAGAAAATTAGGATTTTAGGCACAAAAGAAAGGTTGTACAACATTGTAAGGTAATCATTATAATCTTAAAATTTTGCTATGAGAGCCTCAAATCAGAGGCGGCTACAGTACCTATTCTCGGAGGGGGCACAAGGGGCTGGTGTTTGGAGTCCTCACCCTTCCTAACCAAAAAATGTAAAAAATTATTTACACATAGGTACGGTACTGTATTAAATTTTCCAGCTATAACTAATGCATTATCTTATAGACGTTGAAGGTAAACCAAAGAGAAGACAAGAATATCATTACGTTATTTTGCTAAAGATAGAAACCTCACTTTAAATATGAAGCATTATCGACTCATCACTATGGAGGCACTACCAATGTTAATACTTGATTTTTTTAGCAGTTTACAAGATTATAAGACCAATTTGCATTTGATGTTATTTATAATGCATTAAATAATGCCGAATCTATCTAGAGAGGATACTTAAACTGTTTTAAAGTTTATTGTCACAAAAATAAAATTGGTTACAGACCTGTTTGTCCTTCAATCCTTGGGTATTTTAACATCATCCGTAAAAGTCATCCGTTAAATACCCAAGGATTGAAGGACAACAGGTCTGTAAGCAATTTTATTAAGTCAGTTTATCAATCCAAGAGGCATAATTTGAATTTATTGTCATATCGATCCTTGTAATCAATTGTTTTTAACTTCTGAAAATATTTACTTTTTAAATTTTACTATTAAAACAATAATCACTAGTCTTGGGAAGGGCAATTGCACCTACTGCCCCCCCCTTGGAGCCGCCCCTACCTCAAATAAAATTATGTTTGAAAGTTTTACAAATACATACAAAAAATATATATATCATCTGTTTTGTACTTTATTTAATTCTTTGAGACGAAATTTGGTTATGAGAACGCATGTTATGGACATTTAAGTTTTCATAATTTGTTACCATAGACTAAAAATCAAGCCACACCTTTTCAAAAGATAAATGAGACTCCCAATTTAGAAAAATATAATTGAAGCAGCTCACATTCAGGAGCTCATGATGACATTAAAGCAACATTTTTTAACATGTCAATTTAAATGAAATTTCAAAAATTGATAAGAAAGAAAATTCTTGATTGTTACCAGTCATTTAAACAAAGTACAAGATTTTTTACATCCCATATAGGGGAGAGAGATAGGAATTTTTGGAACCTGTCAGCAAAGAATAAAACTATCATGTCCAAAATACGGTACCAGAAGTCATTAAAATGCATATTTTCAGTTCAGATTTGCCATTATTCTTTCTTAATCCAACATTTATTCAATTGTGCACCAGTGTTTCCTAGTCCTAGCAAATAATCATGGCGTGGATTTTGGGTAGTTATGATAATAATAATAATCAATTACTAATCTAATGCTAGGAACTGTAAGTACTCAAGTCAGTTTCTAATTTCAAGTTTGATATGCCAGCCTCCGGATTATTATTTAACAATAAAGAAATAGTTTAAATACCTGTTGTTAAATAATCCTTTATTATTGTATTAAAGTGTGATATTTACAAAGCTGAAATTAGTTGCACTTTAATGCAATAACAAAGGATTATTTAATAGCAGGTATTTAAACCATTTTTTTTAGTTTTTAAGTTAATATATAAATTTGTTCTTAGCTATCTGGTTAAAAGTAACTCACTAATTTTTAGTAACACCTTGGTCGTTTTTCTTGTCTATTGATAAGGTATTTTCTCCTAGATTACGCCCTGCCCTATTTTTCTATAGCTTGCTTGGGAGGAATACATTTATTGCTACATTCAAACCCTCCTATCACTTTGAACATAATTTAATTAGTAAAAATGTAAGAAAAATATCAAATTAATAATGACACTGCATAATTTTAAAGATATCATCACGCTAATAAATTCATTGAATGTTATGTTATAATCAATTGCTATAAACCCATCGTTAAGGTGTTTTTGTCATCATAAAATATCCATTATTTTTAAATTCTCTATATGACGGCACTGAAAATGCCGTCAAATGACACTATTTTTTTAATACAAAAAATATTTATTGCAATCATGTTAACAGGTACAAATATTATGCTTCATACAGTATAAAAATACATACTGTACTGTGTATATATATATATATGCAGGCTCACTTGACTAACTCTTCTGGAAAGGACAAAGAGGGCAGTGACTAACTATGTGGTCCATAGTCTGAGACTGCTCTACAAAGATAGGACTCCTCCTGTGTCATTCCCTATTTGGACTTCCAGGAGTTACACCTTTCAATTTCCATTCAGGATTGATTAAGCAAACCCATTGCTTATAAGGAAGGTCCACTCCACCTTCTCCTTTGCCTGGATCGGAAAATTCATTATGCCCATGGAAGAAATCCCTGGAGTATGTCGTTGGCTTCTGGAGAAAAATGTATACCTCTTCACTGAGAAGCTATACAAAGAGGTGGTTTTCAAATATTCAGCCTACTGACACCCAGAGGAAGGCAATCATTTATGGGTAACTGTGGAGCAGATGGACCATGAGTGGTACACTCAAAACCCCACACTTCTTGTCAAAACTCAAAACCAAGGGCTCTTAAAACCCTGTTTAGTTGGACGTCGATCTCTTGAACATGAACTCTATTTAGTCACATGTGAGCACAGTATTGTGCTACAAAGTAAACCAAGGAAAACCCCTCATAGGTAGTTGGCTTTCGACTACACACAAGGTCTCACCTTTTTGGGGAGGCTGGCAAGTCCGAGGACCCTAGTCAAACTGCGAGACTGTCTGTCTAGCTTGTAGTCCTTCCCGCTTCCAGAGCGACGGTCTTCTTCTCTCTTTTGGGGCTTAGCTTGCAATCTTTGTTCTTTCCCAGGTTTATCTTGCCCAACCTCTTTCTCTATTTAACCCCACATAATGGATGTCTTTTCTTCTATTCCCAAGTCAAGGTGGAACAGCATACGCCGTAGACTGTGGCCAAGGGGGTGCTTGGCTTGGAACTCTGGATACCAGGCGATCTCCAGTTTCAAACCCCCAAGTAAGCGGAACTCTGCCTGGGGCAACCGACAATCCCTAGCTACCTGCGGGTGTATCTGAAACCCCTATTTTGAGTTCATCGGGACATGGCCTCACTGGCCATCGATCCTCTGGGAGCAACATCTACATCTTTGCCGGTTTTCATGGATCAAAAACTGACCTGAAAATCAATCTAGACTTTGCAATGCTCTATGAGCTTGCAAAAGAACGTTTAGTAAGAAGTGGAGAAAAATTCCCGAACTGACATGCTGGGAGTATGAAGCCATTGTTGAACCAACAGTGACCGTGCGTCCATCTTCATTTGCCAGAGTCTGGCCAAGCTACGAGGCTGGGAGGAGGAAAAAAAGAGAGTTGTGATCAGCCTTTCCCGGCCTATGTCAGTCTAAGATGATGATCAAGGTGTTCCAGAAGGAGAGCTGTTAAGGCACTCCAAAGTGAACATTAGCATATTGGTGGGGCTTCTGACAGGACATGGCCCACTGAGGTAACATCTCAAAATTAGTGAACTAACACAGATGGACTTCTGTGAGGAGGACGTTGAGTCTGCTACCTACTTATGTCTCGACTGCCCAGCACTGAATCAGAGAAGGTTAAATATCCTTTGAAGGGTCTTTCTAGACCAAAACAATTTATGGAGCTGGGTGTTACAGCTGTTGGGCTTTGTTAAAGGCCTTAAGCTATGGGACTAAATTAATCAGGGTACTACAAAAGATCTTCAGGTCAAGGTAGTTTAGGGCTATACCCTAGCCCTGTTCTACTTAAAAATAACCAAGGACAAAAAGGAGTGATACACAGTACTTTTGTGTTGGCTCCTCATGTGAACCCAGCTAATTGGTCAACAATGTTCATTCTTGTTCTGACTTTGCCTGCAGTCAATTATAAGAGACAGCTGGATCTAAGGCTCATTACCGTCAAACTCATTTTTTAGGTTTTAGGTTGGCCGTCCAATTATTCAAGTGAGAACAAGAATCTTCAGTTTTTGTTGGATTGAGATTAAGCTCTTTTTTTATTATTAATTTGGGATTAAGCTTACAAGATCATATTAATGCTGGCTCTCTTTAAATTCTTTGATAGGCTATAGTGCAATGTAATCAGCATAAGTAAACTTTCTCGAACTGGTTGGTGGAAAATCAGTGGTATAAACATTACATAATAGTGACCCCTATGGAAGGCCATCTCTAAGTTGTCTTTATGCCTCATGTATAATTTGATCAACCTATATTGTGGTGCTGAACTAAGCAGACAAAACAGGATAAGGCATTGGATTAAATTATAGAATTTAACCAAGAGGCCTTTCCTCCATACCGGTTTGTAAGCTGCGATCAGGTCTATAAGGTTTACAGTCCACTCTCAAAACCATCCTCAATGAAAAAGATCAGTGTGAGAACTTGCGTCACAGCAGTTACAATTAGGCCAAAATCCAGCTTGTTAAAAAGGGGATCAGTATCCCTTTTTTCAATGCCAGTGTATTGAAAATCTTAAAGATGTTATTGTGTATCAACCTCTCAAACAGTACATTCTCAGAAGTGCTATCAAGCCGTTGCCGTACTTTTCAGCCGTCACAGTTCTTTATTGGGCTTTAATAGCTATGATTTTTAGATATTTTTAATATGGTAGGCATAACACCATTTTCCAAGATGGTGTTAAAACTGTGATAAACCACTATTTAGCTTTGATGTCAACAGACACTATCTGCTGACTGTTCTTTATTTAATTTTTGACAGCCTTGTTAATCGGCTTGCTATGTCACTAGGGTTAGGATGCAGATTGCGTGTTCGGCTTTAGATTTACCACGGAAAAATTTCTTTAAAACTGACCAGTCCTTCTTACTGATATGGATGAAACCGAGGTTTGCTAGTGTGTTCAACCATCTCTCTCTTAGCACTATTTAGAGAGTTCAGCACCTGATCTTCATTATCATTGTTTTCAGATTCAGTATAAAGGTCTTCACTTTCATGACTTAAGCCCCTTGGAATACATGGTTTAGCAGTATACAGGAGCAGCTTTGTGAACCGATTGTAGTTCTTGATTGAGAGATACAGTTAACCTAATGCCGTTGTCAAGTCTAAAAGAAAAAGCCTCTCAAATCAGCTTGCACATCATGAAGTGAATTTTATATTTTACCCAAAAATGTTCTTTTTTTACTCTATGAACAACTCCTAAGCAAAATGTTTTCCCACCATAACTTTGATGAGTATCTACAAATACTTTTTTTATTTAATGACTTTTGACGTCAATAAAATATACAGTTAATGACTAGCATTGGAATCGAAAACCCTTGCTTGACTTTATTAGAGAGATAGAGAGTGAAAAGAGTTTATCCAAGCGACGATATTTGAGATACCTGCTGTCGAGGCAGGAATATCCACCCCGGCGGCCATTCCGTGCTTTGATGATACTTTTGTTTTTTTAACATCGTACTTTAGCAATACACGCTAAACAAATCCAGCAATGAATGTGTTAATGTTATTAGGTGTAAATCATCGTTTTAATAATAGGTTTATTCATCCGAATTGTTAACCGGCTAAGGGCTTGGTCCTTAGTTGGCCGGATATGAGGGGTCCTACTGTATAATTTTTAACATTAAGTTCAGATTTACAAATTCATTGTAAACAAGATTGTTTTTGCTATGATCTCTCCACCAAGAGGGTTGTTATTTAATTAGGAAGCTCAGCATATACGGCACTATTAAATAAAATTATTAAAATGTTTTTGGTTCTCATTACTAATTTGAAGTAGGAGTAATAGATCATTTACAGAATTTAAGATAAACCAATACAATTTCAAGGTGCTCTCAATATTCAGAAACTGCTATATAAACATTTTAGTCAAGAGTAAAACTTAGAAAACTGATCTGAAATATCTTACTCATTCTCGTATTAATTCTCACTTCTTGAGACAATTAAAATAATATTTCCTTATCTTAATGTAACTTCAATGATGATTTTTAACAGATTTAAGAAATGTTAAGATTTGATTCTTATCTATGAAAGATAAGAATGGATATACTATTGTATTTGTTTGTAAAAGTTTAAACAAATTTCAAAGGCCGTGCAACTAATCACTAACTATTACAGTTTCTTAGTTAGTTCTTTTAATCAAATAAAATAAGATACTGTATGATTAAAATAATAAACAAGTTCCATTCTGTAAAGCGCACACAATTATGAGGCCGAATTACTTTATTTTCTTTACTAGTGAGCATAAAATTATTTGGTTTTTAAAGGATAATAAGTGATATTTTAGTATGTATCACAGCTAACTAATATACGCATTAAGATTTGATGAGTATTTTGAGGTTTTATAAATAGAATACTGACCACTGACATTTACTTTTTTATATTTTTCCAGGGAATTAAACATTTATTTATTAATTTACTGTAGAAAATGTACCAAGTAGCTTAAGTTTTGTTCGGTAAACCAAAATTTTGAAGACAATAATGAGTTTAGAAACATTAGATAATAATTGAAAACTAGAGATAAAGCATAAATTGTGATTTGGAATTAGATTTACTAAAACCAACCTTCATAAATTATTTAACAAAACAAAATCAGAAATAAATGGATGGATTAGTATTTGAATTTTCACATAAATACAAAAGTAATGTAGATAAAATTCCTCACAAAACAAAAAAGAGGATTATTGTTTTTCTTTCCAAATGTGTGGACAAAGACATAAGTTACATAAAATGTCAAAAACATTTATCGAGACGGATTTTTTGAAAACTGTTGTCAATTTAAAATAAAACAAATAACAGTATTTGTCCACGATTTGAGAGGAAAGGCTTTCAACAATGTACCCAATAAAACACACATTCCCCAATTACTTTTTTTTTTACATAGTCCACTAAAGTTAAAATACATGAAGTTTCCGTGTTCCGCTGGAATCTTCTGTGGGACTAGCCACTACTCAAAACAAAACAAATCAGGAGGCAACTGATAAAAACACTAACAAACATAAATTTACCTCTAAATAATATAAAAAGAAAAGCTTTTTCATACATTAAAAGTGGATGAAATTGATAAAGACACAACTTGATTGACTTCAACAATATTGCTGCACCTTAACAGTTATTAATAAATAAAATGGTCTGCTAAACTTCACAAGCTACACACATAATCCCAACCAATGTCAAAACACAATACTAAATACCATGAGGCAAACATAAGTGCAATCTATAACCGCTCTTTAACTCCTGGACTTGGTGAAAAATTAAATAGTTGAGAAACAAATAATCAATTAATAGTAACATTTAATATGAATAAAATTCCATAAATATGTAACAGTAAATCTAATTACCAGTGCTTATTTCAAGCATGTGATTTAACAATAAAGAGTAGATATTTTAATCAAGGCAAGATTTTCTTCAGAATCATTGAAATATATGGTAACATAATATTATGAATGTAGTCATGGTCTCATAATGACAAGTACATTTGCTTAACTTTGAATATGTTCATACATTGATAAACTGTGAAATAGTGGTAGTACAAATGAAATTTCTATTATGAAATAGGTTTGGCAAAAATTTTAATTATTATTTACTATAAATTGGCCTTATCAACAAAACTCAAACTTTTGTACAATTATAATGAACAAAATTAATTACAGTATTGACATTATACCAAGTACTAATCACACTCTTAATAACAACACATAGACTTTAGCAAAGTATTGAAATATAGATAAAAAATATTGAATATTTAAATGTAATAAATAAAAAATTCAAATTACCGTACTAAAATAATTAACCTTCAATACGTAATATTATGGAAATAAGATTCAAGGACAACTTTTTCACACAGGGAAATGTAGTATGTAAGTTCAAAGAATTTTACAAAAATTTAAGATTTGCTTAGTCTAAGTGTTTAACAACATAAATTATAAATTTAATAGCATAATGAAAACTAAATATTTTAGATACTAAATTTTTAAGATAAAACTGTAGACTAATTTCAGATTGATATTCTACTGTGGTTATGCAATTTAACATCTCACTAATTGATAAATGTAATTATACAATTCAAACACAATGCACTTGCTTGCATACATACACTAATTAAAAACATAGAATAAAACCAACATGAAGTAAAAAATCACAAATGCAAACAAAATCAATCCCGCAGGTTTTTAGAATATTTTATTACAAAGCATACTTGAAAATGAACAGGATGATGTTGGAAAAAAATAAAAATTCTTAACAGAAGTTTTCTTGTTGAGTTTTTATAGATTTATTTTATTTTTTATAAAGTGAACAGAAAATAACAAATACTATTATTGTATGAAAAAGTCAAAAAATAAATCAGTGAGTAAACCTAGATTTAAAAAATAATCATTAACTAACTTTTAATTTGACCATATCCAAGGTTTTGCTTGAAGTTTGTTTTTAGTCATGCAATAAAAAATATGTAAAACATTATAATATTACAATTTAAATATCCCTGGAGGCATTTTCTCTTCCCAATCACTTTTGTCCATGCTACTTACAAACAACCTAAGCTTCAATATATAACTTAATTTAAACTAAAGAATGAAGAAATATAACAAAAAATGTATTTTTCATGGTTTAAATTTTTGTATTTTTCAAAATGTAGAGCTATTGTTACCATTGGTGCAGCAATCCATCTTACATTAATATATTATATTTATACATAACTCTAAAAAAACTCTTTACACCTTTACAATCCTGCCACTCTTATTACACAGTCTTAAAATAAATATATACATTTTAAAATGTACTTATTTACAATGTTATTTCTTACTGAACGAAATATCCTTAACTTACCATCCGGCAAATCGAGGAGGTCGGTTCCCACGGAACCATGGCGGACGTCCGCGGAAGTTACCATCGGGTCGAAATCTTGGTCCCATCATTGGAGGTTGTCTGGGCCTTGGGCTGTTCTGTGTGTTGTTGTTAATGTTGTTACCTGGACTGTTCTGCCAGGGGGGGAACCTCTGTCTCTGATTGTTAAACCTTGGTCCAAAAAACGCTCTTCCACGTTGTGGGGGTGAAAAGTTTGTATTAGGCTCTTGCAAAGTCGGTATCGGCTGAATTAAACTCGGAGGGACCGGTGGTGGGAGGGGAGGTGGGGTTAGTTTGGAACTCTTTGGTTCTTCTGACTCAAGAGGGAAAATCTCATCGACGTCTGGAAGAGGAGGAGGTTCAGGTAACCTGGGCGGTGGGGTCAATGTCAGACTTAACAGTTTCTTTTTTGGCTCTTCCCTCTCTTTAAGCGGGGAGTCGGCCAGAGGTTTTGTGTTTGGTGTCAGGGAGAAGGAAACACTTGGTGTTTTCAAAGAGTCAGTTTCCATCCCCTCTTCATCAGAGCTCATCTCCATATCCACACTCTCCACGTTTACATCCTGAGCTGCTCGCTTTGGCACAAGCACCATTTTTCTGAAGAACAAACATTCGTTATGAGCCTGATAGTGTACAGAACAAAATATTTACTACTAAATGATTGGGAAAAAATAAAGTTATCAACACCTATAATATATTATCTTGAGGAAGATAATCACAGGAACCAAATGTTCAAAAATAACTTGAACCTAGAATAAACTAGAGGTCTGCGGGTACCTGAAAATTCGGGTAATTTCGAGTAATTGCGTGAACCCGAGTGGTCGGGCGGGCTCGGCACGTCTCGGGTTTCATTCGAGCGGGCTTCTATTAGATGTCGGGTTGGGCGGGTAATAACTACCCGAAAGACATCGGGTTGTACAAGATACCCGAGATGACATTGAAATTAACCCGAGACCTCGGGTAATAACATTCCGTTCAAAACTTCTAACTCACATCACGTTCACGCAATATTATCGATGATTACGACAGATGTTCTCAATGGAGATGTCAAACTTCAAAGTAATTTTTACTGTTTTAATACATTCGATTGCACAGCCTCAGTCCTCACTATCACCAAAAGATCTATCGTGAAAATCAGGCAACCAACCGTCTCCCTGCCGGCTCAAAATTATTGTGCATTCGCAGCTTATTATCGTATCCACGTATAGCAGCTTACGCGATCAGGGAACTGTTCCTCCTTTTGACGCAATAAAATAGTCGTACCAGTATGAAGCTCGTATTATTCGTTTTTCAAATAGTGATGGGATTACCTGTGATTTTTCAATCACAGTGAAAATCTTTTAAACTGTAATTCGTGATTCTTTCTTTGGGCTCTGTTGCCGATGTTATATGACCAATACAGAACTGTGATTTGTCGTAGTGATCTCACTCTTTCGAAATTTTCACTCAAATAAAATAAAAACTCATGATGTTAAGGATATGATTGAATAAAGGAAATAAATAAACCGTTTTATTTTTTTAACAATATGTTCTGGATTTCCTCATTAGTGGAACCCTTCAATTCCGAACTAATTGGGACTGAAGCCTGTTCTTCCCGGGAAATAAATATTACGCACCCGACCCCAACCCGAATTTTTTTTTTACTTGCATACCCGAACCCAACCCGACCCGAAAATTTGTGGTAATCTACTACCCGACCCGACAGTAAAAATCACTACCCGCAGACCTCTAGAATAAACCAATATTATTTATTTATTTACATGGAGTAGAAGGAGTACAGTTTTAGGTATTATAGTCATGAAACATTTGAATAGAGTTTGAATGGTGGAATTATCTTCCCTTGTGCAATTAACACGTTCACTGTGGCACATTTGCCAGCGTCCGCACCTGCCCCCAGACACTACAACTGTTAGTGTAGTTAATATGGCGGTGTCAGTTTTCAGTTTGTACGCTGTTTTTTTACCAGGGTTTGAGTATTTTTCTTTCAAATTCAACCCCTTAGGGTACACAGTTTATACTTATTCTAAACTAAATTAATCCTATGGTGTAAATAAACTATAATTATAACTGTTCCTCGTTTTAAGGTTATGTACTATTTTTAGAGCCAAATAGCCACGACTGTTTCACATGACCTTGGGAGTGGCGACAGTATATTTGTCCTGTGTCCTTTGTTATTAATTATTCTGTATTTTATGCTGTTTATTTAGAAGTTATAATTACTATTACAACGTCCGGGGATAGCCTAGCACGATCGCGCCACACCATCCCCTGACGCTTAGAGGCCGATAGTGACCGTGCAATATTGACTTCATTTTTGGTGAACCAGCTGGCTGTTGATCAACGGGAACAACGTTTTCATACTTCCTACTTCATTTATAAGTAATTTCACTAGTAAAATTTTTCAGCTTCGCTAAAAGTGTTATAATTTTTGTCCAGCAGTGAATGTGTTAAGCAACCTTATGTACTTTTGTTTGATATCTACCACTAATTTTAATTTAATTATTTTAATGACACTTTTCATATACTTAGATATGTATATAACTGAATAAAGATAATTTGAATTTATGTTTGTGTTAATCTAATGGTTCATAAAGACATAACAAATTAGAAAACAATTAATTGTGTGTGTAATGACATTAATATAATCTTGTTAATTATCCTCTATCTAATAGGGGGGACCTTTTTTTAAAAATTGAACAAAACATAATTTTTAGCTTTTTTTAAAATTTAAAAAAAGCTTTAACTCACCTGTAGTCTGTATCCTGGTTGGCTGACCAAGGATTCTCATCGCGGGGTGAGGATGTGAGACTGATGAGGTTACGGTGGTCGATGTCGCCTTGGAGGCCGAGGGACCTCAGGTCAGTGTCCGTGTCACCCAACGCCAGAGAGTCAGTCTCTTCAAATTCCACAGGTTCTCCAAAACTGAAGAAAATTGAAATTAAAATGAATTTAGTTTATCACAAAAGTAGATGAAAATATATGTTTGCAAAAATAGTTTGAAATTTACAGTCCTTCAATATTATCAATAAAATCATAGTTTGAATCAAAGGTATTTGATTTACACTGTGCTTTCCCACATTTTAAAACGGCTATGGACAAAAAACAAAGTCACTATTTGCAGGCCTCAGAAGGGGGAGAGGGGTAACACATCGACACAATGGCTGCCGAAAGGTAGGAGCTTTGCAAAAGTAGAGTTTAACCCTCGAACGGTTTTACCGTCGATTAATCGACGGTAGGTAAGCTTTTACAAAAAGCAATGGTGTGAATCCATTTTCGGTTAAAACTACATTGAATATCGTTGTTTTCTACAGATTATACGCTTTCCGACGAGGTATGTTTCGTTTTTTTTACTCTATGCGTCAGAGTTCTTTGTTAGTTAAAACATTGGTCTTCAGTTGCGCGGTTATGTCGCTTTGTTTACAATGGTGGCGTTACACGTTCTCGTCGCATTTGTATGGTGTTCTGATATTAATTTCACAATTTTAAAATTGATAGCACTGACTTAAGTGTATAAAACTATATATTTTTATTTTCCTTATTAAATTTTGAAAAACTTGGCTATCTTCGATTTTTGATTGGTATTTATTTGCTGTGTTTTGTGGGGGAGCAAACTTTGAGAAATCTTTTGAAAAAAATTTTTTTAACAATTTCAATTGGATACACCCATCAAAACCAAGATAAAAATAAAACATATTACAATTATCTTATAGATAATTTATTGTAGATTAAAATGGTGTATAATATGTTATAGTTACTCTATTTTTACTATTTTATGTGAATTTTTAGTAAAAGCCTGCAAAAGTGCCAAAAAGAGGTGAACCTCAAGGGGTCAAATAGTGAACCGTTGGAGGGTTAAATAATTTATCTATGGTGATAGTTTTTGTATAAATTAAACCTATTTATTTTCATTATTATTGTTTATTATTATGATAGAGTTTTTTCAGGTTTATATTGATAGTCTTCTGTGCATATCATTTTATGGCTGTGATAATGTTAATAAGATAATTATGATTATGCTAATAAACTGAGTAAAATCAATTATCGTAAAAAAGGGTGAGTGGTTGATTAGCAATAAATGGTCTATTTATCATTTAATATTCAAATTTTTAATAAAATTTCCTATGCAAGTAATAGGACATTAATTAAATAGGATTATAATAGCCCTTAAATATTAAAACAATTGGATATTTGGGGAGTTTTAAGAACACTAACAATTTTAAAACAGATAACTTAGGATGTGCGAGCCTAGAATTTTAAGTTCGAGCCGAGCTTTTTAAAAATTCCCGAGCTCGAGCTTTTTCGAGCCAAACTTTTTCTAACCTCCACCTGACCTTAATAGGGGTGTGCGATGGAGGAAAAAAATTTTGATTTGATACAATGATGCGATTTAAAGAATTCTGATTCGAATCAATACAATGTGACAAAATTTCCTGTTAGACAAAAGTCATATAACTGAAGATAATAAAAAACTATGAAATTAAAGCTAAAAATATATTAGACTATTCACAATTTATGATTTCGTTTGATGATTTTTAGTTTGATAACTTCCAAGTTCCAAAGATTTTTTAAAATTGATTTTATCTACATATATTATATCAACAAAGCAAAGTTCGCTAAAAAAGTGATGCATCCTTGCTACAAGAGTAAAATGGAAAGTTTTTTAATAACTTGGAGTTTTTGTAGGCAGCTTGTCAAGACTTAAAATGAAACCAAGAATTAAAAAAAAAAATTAATGGCTGCAAATAAATAGTAAAAATATATTATATATCTATTATAAACCACTTAACTAAATAACAATCTGTTTCAACTATTGTATAACAATAAATATATCTCTATTTTTAAAATGTTGATCAAATTTTCAAACCTCTTGTGTATAGGTTTAAAAAAATATGTAAATTTAAAACCTTGGGAAATAAGGAACATACATACTATTTCTAGATAGCATTGATTATTGTTGTGGTCAAAACTATAAATAAAAAATTCAAAAAGTAATAAAATTGAAAATATAAAAACAGAAGCAAGTTAAACAGTTAGGCCCTATTAAAAATCTAATTTCAGTATCATTTCAAATAGTTGGTTTTCAATCAAATTTATATTTATAAATTTAAAAAAACATAAAACTTTTAAAAATAAATTAGTTACAGTTACAATATTTATTTAACCCTTGAAAGGTTTTACCGTTGATTAATCAACGCCACGCCCAGTCGTCGAAGGTTCACTGTCGATTAATCGACGGTAGGTAAGCATTTACAAAAAACAATGGTGTGAATACATTTTTGGTTAAAACTACATTGAATACAGTATCGTTGTTTTCTACAGATCACAAGCTTTCCGCCAAGGTATGTTTCGTTTTGCTTACTCTATGCGTCACGAGTAAGTTAGTTGCGGAGTTCTTTGTTAGTTAAAACATCGGTCTGCAGTTGCGCGGTTATGTCGCTTTGTTTACAATGGTTGCGCTACACGTTCTCGTCGCGTTTGTATAGTGTTCTGATGTTAATTTCACAATTTTAAAATTGATGGCAGTGACTTAAGTGTATAAAACTTTATATTTTTATTTTCCTTATTAAATTTTGAAAACTTGGCTATCTTCAATTTTTGACTGGTATTTATTTGCTGTGTTTTGTGGGGGAGCAAACTTTGAGAAATCTTTTGAAAATATTTTTTTTTATCAATTTCAATTGGATACACCCATCAAAACCAAGATAAAAATAAAACATATTACTATTATCTTATAGATAATTTAATGTAGATTAAAATGGTGTATAATATGTTATAGTTACTATTTTATGTGAATTTTTTAGTAAAAGCCTGCAAAAGTGCCAAAAAGAGGTGAACCTCAAGGGGTCAAATAGTGAACCGTTGGAGGGTTAAAACTATTCAATCATTACTCTTTATTGCTTACTTACTCTATCCCCTCTGATTAATGATTATTAAGAGAAAACATAAAACTCAATTTTTAACTAGATAGATACGTAGAGAAATGAAAGTATTTGACCGTAAAATAAAATAGTGAAGTTCCACAGTGAGTTCCAAACATCAACAAACACAGAGGTGTTTGTCAGGGGGTGGGGAAGAGCCCACTCCCTGAGCAAGGCTCAAGGTCGTATTTTTTGTTACTCATTGCTGCTATTGTACTGTCCACATCCCCTCATCTCTTATCACTGACAGCTTACACCTGGTTCAGCTGAGAATCTCAAATTTAATGTTTTCATTTATGATTCGTTGTACTAACAACATTTAATATGAAAGATGTCCATTGTAATGAACAATTTAAAATAATTCATCATATAATCAACGTTTATTTTTGTAATAAATATTATTAAACATCTATGGATCTAATTTTTGCTGCGTAAGGGAGGAAATGGAAGCTATCAGTTGATGACAAAAAGAAGCCATTATTAAAACTAAACTATTAACTAACTATGATTTAATTCAATGGCCTACTATTCAATTTTGATTATTAAAGAATAAAAGAATACTAAAATTAGTTTGAATGAGAAAAATACTCAATGGTAGAAGATATGAAATAAAACATGGGTTTTAGCGAATTTCCCATAGGGAAGAAGCTATTGCCATAGGTCTCATGATAAGACTTAAGCCCGGGACCACGTTATTTTTTCTTGTTTAGGTGCCCAGAGACCAAAAACAATAATCGTCAAAATTTGTATATATATATATTATTTTGTAAATGAATACCATAGTACCCTTGCATTATTTCATTTTTCATTTTATTTCACACAACAAGTTTCGAGGATTACCCTATTTTCAAGTTTGTTCAAAATGTGAGTACCGAAAATGGGGTAATCCTCGAAACATGTTAGGTGAAATAAAATGAAATAATGCAAGGGTACTATGGTATTCATTTACAAAATAATAATAATAGTGGTCCTAATAGTGAACATTCATAAAACAATATATATATATATATACATATATGTGTATGTCCACTCGTAAAAATGCTCCGATCGAGACCAAATTTGGTAGAGACGTGTATTCCTGCATTTGCTCGGACGAGTTCATAAACCAGACATATCAGTCAATTGGAACGGGTAGTTTGGAGGGGTTTCGTACCCCAAAAATGGGTTTTTGCATTTTTCTCATGTAATTTTTTAAAATTAAAAATTTTATCTTTCACTAATAGAATCACCTTAAAAAACTACACAATTTAGTTCCTTAAAGTTTTTCTCTATCTCCAACGGTTACCGAGATATAAAAAATCTAAACACAGTACGTTGTATTTTGGGGCTCCAATGTTAATCTTATTGAAGATAACGAAAAATTAATGTTTCCCTTATTAACCAATATTTTTGGATGAAACTTGTTATTTTCGCTTCATGTGGTTGAGATCTATATATTTATGCTTAAAAATCATAGTTTATGTGTTTATCATGGCAGCTAAGCTGCATACTCTTTTCCAAAGTTAGTCATATAGAGATTAGGTAAACTCCTTTATTTGTGGCAGATGATGAAATTTTGTATAAATGGTCAAAATATAAATTATTTATGCTTGAAACACCTACTTTCAGCGTTCCTCACAGCAGCAAACCTGCATATTCTTTACCATGTTAATCTTATGGAGAATAGGCAAATAACACTCATATTTATCGACAGATAATGATAAATCTTGTCATATATTATCATGTTATTGATTTGGAAATTCGCTAAGTACGCAGGTCTGCTGCAACGGCGGTATTTCTATATGCAATAAGTGCCTGATTGAACTACTCCATTTGCGTACTCTGTATTCATCTGGAAGTATATGACTCAAGATAATTTTGAGTCGGTAGCGCTACAGCTGATTTCTTGGTTAGGTTTCATCCAATTAAGAACAATGAGAACAATGTTGTCCGTTTCGCATCTTATTATGACAACTCAAAATAAGTAACAACATTACTTCTTCCTTCTATCTGAATTCATCGTTCTCTCAGATGTAGAAACAACGGTATGAACAGAGTTATTTAAAATTACGGTGTAAATTAAAAGTTTTTTTACTTGGCTTTTTAATAGCTGCTCGGCTCGAATTTCAAGCTTTTTCAAAACGCCTCGACCCGAGCTTTAAAAAGCTTGAAAAAAAGCTCAATGATTCGAGCCTTCACACATTCCTACATATAACTTATATTTGAATAAGTAATAATTAGAACAACTTATATAAAAATCTAAATATATACAAGCTTATTTATAAATTGAATAAATAAATTTAATTATAATTAATTTTCACACTGGCAGTTTACTGCCACTTGCACACACTTGCAAGGGCTTCCAGTAACTGGGACTAGTATCTCTAGTAAATCCTAGTTATTTTCTAGTACATAATAATTTCTAGCTTTTTTAGTAAATCTACTGAGTCAATAAAATTAAATTTTTTTTAAATATGTCTTTTAGTACTTACTAAATATAAATTCAACCGGTTTTTTCACCAATAATATTATTTTTAATGCCAACAACCACATTCTTGCTTCAAGCTAGAGGTAATAAACCAGTTTTACCCAGTTTTCTCGTAGAGTGGAGGAGAGGCGGGGGTATCAGACCATTCGCTGTCTTGTCCCCAAGTAGGAAACTTTGGTGGCAGCAGAGGTGGTTGACTCCACGTCTTCTCTCTTTCATCTCCATCCTCCAGCACAGAAGGGGGGAGAGGAGGTGGGGGAATGGTAGGGGAGGGTGAAGGCTGCTCAATGTCCCCTCCTCCCACCACACGGGTTCCTGAAGGTGGCTGCATGCTGATTGCTTTCAGGATTTCACTCAAATCTGGCTGTTTCGTTCGGTTGATAACTTCTATAGGTTTTCCCTACAAAAGAAAATATTCAAATCTGATAATAAATAAACTATATTAGAAAACTGCAAAAATAGATACAGTAAACTTCAGTTTGTCCAGGCACTCAATCCACAGACTTGAAATTGAAATGAAAAAAGAACTTATTTAAAAATATAGCTTTTGCCACATAACAAGCCTATACGCCACAGTGCAGAAATATGTATACAACCTTAATTAACAAAAAAAGAAACAACCTGAAAAATTCCTATGTTCATTCTACTGAACATTTTTTACACAAACTCTATGTGAATTTGTCTCCTATTGATTTTGTTCACCCTGACTTTTGACAGCTAACTACTTTCCAGCAAAATTAATCTTGGAAAATTAAGGTTACTGTGTTTGTTTCAAAAGCTAATTTTGTTTTCATTTATTTTACAAACACACATTTAGTAACACAGTGTGGTCTATTGTGTATATCAAGTCCTGTACATTAACCCTTTGCACTTGGATGGGCCACTTGAATGGCCCATCATGATTTCTGTACCAGATCTATGATGGCTGAAGAGCTTTTTCTTCTCTGGCTGGGTGGGCCACAATTGTGGACACTGCTACTTTCACAAGCAGCTTGGAGCAAATTTTTTTTATTTGGTGTTTTAAGGTCGGGTGGGCCACTTTAGTGACCAATAGTACTTCCTCTACGCGGTAGGTTAGGCCACTTTGATGACCCTTCAAACTATTTGTAATATCTATATTTTTTGCATAACCATCCGGTTACTATAGTAACAAATAATTTGTGGCCATAATAAAAGTAGCCAGTCCGACCTCACAGGACAATAAGGTTAGTGTAGTTCAGTACCTTGAACTTGTGTTGATACTTTAGTTTACCTAAAGTATCAAGCTGCCATGGAGACAGCTGTGGGCTATCTGACCATCAGGCCCATCCAACCTGAGAGGACAATCTATAAAACACATATCCGATGGCATAGGGTTAATATCTTCCTGTATTATAAATACAATTTTTTACTTTCTTCCACGATTGTATATAGAGAAAATAGGTCTATTCTTTTCGTCAAAATTTTTGAATTTAAGTTGAGAGTGGATATATCCGTTTTGAGGTCCCCTGAGTCTGAAAAAGTGGGTCTGGATGAATACAGAGCCACAGACTACCCTATTTAAAGAGCATAGAGTACTAAATAATATGACACCACCCACATGTCTGTAAAAATTATGGTTCAAAAGTTATGGGCTTTCAAATATAAAAAATCTTTTTTAACCCTAGAAATGGCAAAGTCGTAATTTACGACGCATTTACATATTCAATAAGAATTGGCAGGTGGAGGCATCTGTGGTCAGTTTAGTGAATTTGTTAGACACTATCGCCTACGTGACCGTGTTGCCATCTGGGGGCAAACAACCGAAACTGCTCTTGTAGTACACTAGCCTGCCACCGGGCAGGTCTTATAACCAAGTAAGCGCTTTCAACTCCTATGCACTGGTGGCCTAATCGGCTAAAGCGCTGCGCTGACGAGCGTAACATTCTAGCCATTCGGAAGTGCTAGGGTTCGAATCCCGACCATAAGCAATCCCAATTTGGCTTGCAAATGTGTGATGTAGCGGAGTGGAGGGCCCACCTTAAATAAACGGTGACCAGATTGGGTGGAAGTTGACGGCATTTGTAGGCTTAGTTGGGATTGCAGTGGACACCTGTTTTGCTTTTGTGGTTAGTGGTTATAAGGGGGGGGGGCATGTTTTAAGCTTTTTTTGTTTAAACTTTGATATTTCATGAAGATATTAGTAATTATATTTATGTTACAGTTAAGAGTAAAAAGCTTGCCACTTCTAGGGTTAAGCTTTCCTTCCGAAAAAAAACAATAAAGTTAAAGTATTATTTGACTAACACCATTAAAACCATTAAAACTTGGTATGCAGTGTAAGGTTACATCACTCAACAAAATTCAATCAAAAACATTTGGTATTACGGGAGGAGAGGTTATGCCCCAAAAAATGTCTAAAAATTAATCAAACTTGTTTTCTTTTGTTAGTTTCAGAAATTGGATGAATATTTTTGAAACAATAAATTTTTAAATGTTATTTAGATAAACTTTAAAGAACAAGATAGGTTTATTGAAGGCTGTAGTTTATAAATTTATTTCAGGGAGAAAGTATGTGTATATCCACTAATACCATTTATTTTATATTTCTTTTTTTATTCTCTATTGTTTATAAACAAAAGGCCTGTGACTGACTTCAGGTTGTGTCAGTTATGTGTTGAATACAACAAAGACTCTGATTGGTCGGCTAAGATAATAATTAATTAACCACTTAATTTTTTGTATTTTTTTGGTAAAATAATTAAAAACTCTTTCTTAGTATGCATCTAGAGCCTATAAAGAATATTTGTGCCAGGGTTCATGGTCTAACTCACTATAGTTTTTGAGAAACTGTGATCAGTCAGTCAGTCAAGTGGATTTCGCTTTCATAAGTATAAATTTGCTGTATGAGGTGGAGCCTTTTATTAGTCCTCACTCAATTCTTTTTAATTTTGGAGTCTATCTTGTTGTGGGTCGTACAAACTTTTTATAAACATTATGCTTGTCCTTACCATTATACATAATTACTAATGAACTCAGAACTTAGAACTCTTTATTTGCCAGTAGATATTGACATAAATACATTGGTTTGTTACAATACATTGGTAAATTACTTAGAATTAGGCTTTCATCTGAATTTCTCAACTGACCAGTTTTTAGCCAAGAATTCATTAATATTGTAAAAACAGTTTTTAAAAAGGAAACATTGAATATTTTGTTTGAACAGCCTATAATTCATATTGCGAACTTCTTTTGGTAATTTGTTATAAAATTTACTAGATTGCATCAAAATCGATTTATCATTTAAAAAAAATCTAGTTCTCGGAACATTTAGGGTTTCCCTAATGCGTGTCCCGTAAGTGTGGACTGCCCCCCGCTCACACACAAGATCCAGATTTGCTTTAATATAAAGTAAGCAATGGAATATATATAAACTAATGACAGAAAGTATTTTTAGGTCCTCAAAAATAGGCCTACAATGATCCAATCTACCTACACCTGCAATGATGTGTAAAGCACGTTTTTGAATTATGAGGATCTCTTGTATGTGCGGGGAGCAGCCCCACACCACAAGACCATAAGTTACATGGGTTTGAGAGAGGCTAAAGTATGCCTGCTTCATGCCGTCCACGTCCAAAGAGCCACTGAGCCTATGCAGGGCAAAAACACTGGAACACAGTTTTTTTTTAAGTCCAATAATATGTGGTAGCCAATTAAGTTTCGGGTCCAGGGTGATACCAAGGAACCTAGGATTAGGAACATTGACATCAACCTGTTCTTCTCTTAAACTAAATATCAGTTTGGAGGTTTTCTCCTCATTTAAAGCCAATTGATTTGTAGACAGCCAATTTTTAACTATATTTTTAGAATTTTCAGAGTCTGCCAAAACTTGTCTACAATTTTTATTTACATTGACTACAGTGGTGTCATCAGCGTAAAGGACGACAGTGGCAGGCACACTAGAGCTCAGGTCATTTATCATAACGAGGAACAGTAGAGGCCCAAGGACTGAGCCTTGGGGCACTCCGGCTGTTATGCAAGGAGGTGTCAAAGTGACAACTCGACGAACCACCAATGATTCAACATTTTGAATATTTGATTTCTTTTAGGGAAATACTAGTCTAATTTAATTGAAAATAAAAATATACCCGTCGCCTACCTGTGCCATGGGAGGTGCAACTCTGGCCCAGGGCCCAAGCCTAGTCCCTTTTTTAATTAAAAAAAATGTTTACTGCAGAATATTTTTCAGCCAATCATAGATTAAAAATTAAAATATATAATTACAGTAGAGCTTCGAAAATCTGAACCAATTGGGACCAGGGGGTAGGTAGTTTGGATTATCGATTTGTCCGAATTTTCGAACATAACCTACAAATACTGTATTTCTGTTTTTTAATGTCTGAAATGGTGGTCTTACCCACTCCATACGCTTTTGCAAGAGACGAACCACTTTCACCTTTTTGCAGCCTATTCAAAATTTCAATTTTAGTTTAAATAGGGAGAAATATATGTTTCATTTTCCTTTACCCGATGAGGAGGCCTTAATGTAAACAAACTACAAGACGTAACTGAACGCTACTGGCAGTGACAGATGACCGAACAATAATATTGGGGGCGGGGGATAGGGGGTAAGGCCGAATCACCGAGTTAAAAATAGACACGCTGAAGGTCATTCCCTTGCTCGGCAATCCCCTCATCCCCCGCTCCACGCTGGCAGTTTCTCCCGCAAAATTTTTAAAATATAATACTGTGGAGTAATTCGGATTTTTGACGTCCGGATTTTTGACACTCTACTGTATTACAAAGTCAAAATTAAGTAAAATAATATCAATTCTATATTCTAGGTTAGAGAAGAAAAAAATAGTAATAATAGTAGAAAAATAGTTACTTGGAGGTGAAACTTCAGCCTCAACTGGCATTATTTGAGCAAGTGTATAAGTTTTGAAAGAATAATTTTAAAGAATAATTTTTACAAGCTGAGAATATTTAAGTGCTCTATGCAAAAATTTACAGTCAAAGATTTGTCCCAACTGTGACCAAACATCAAACAATAACCACCCCAGCACCTTCATCAGAAGCTTTTTACCTCTTGGTTAGAGTCAGAGAAGTAGTGAGAGGTGTTGTCGTCTATTGTGTCAGGTGGAGGGGAAGCTGGTGTGTCGTCACAACTCTCGAACAGCCCCTTCTGTTATCAAAAACAGTCGTAACCAACAAACTGTGTGGTTCAGAAAATAAAATATTGCAACTGTATTTAGGCTGTTACCTGTTTTCTGGCTGTTAGCCATAGATAATTGAACTCTTTTTTAGGCAGTGCTTAGATGATTTTTATTCAAAAAATATTCCCATTGATTTCTTGTAGGAGTAACTACACATAAGGTATGCTTATAATAGTTAATTTATGCCTAATTTTGTATGATTTGAATTAAGATTGTTTGAATTTAATTGAAAGTTTGAAAAATTCATATTCTTCTTTAATAGCTAAAATTTACTTATTTAAAAATAGAGAAATTGATTATAACAATGTTTAACCAGATGTTAACAAGTATAATACTATTGCACTTGTTCTATGATACCATCTTAAGTAATTAGTTTTGTTAACCCTTTGAGTGCAAATAAAACAACTGCGGCAGACGACGACAAAACTATTATGGTAAAAACAAAGAGTATTAAAACTAAAAAAACAGATGGAAGGCAAAATAAACATCATAAATTAATTGCCGATGATTTTTGGAACAAAACTACGCAAAAAGTAAGCCAGTACATTATATAATAGCTTAGTTATAACCGATTTACGGAGAGTTGCTGTCAGCTACGCTGGCACTTTATGCATATGGCCTAGAGTCGCTGTGAGCGACGCTGCGGCACTCAAAGATTTAAAGCTGATTTAAGTTATTACTAAATTCTATTTTACTTCACAATGCCCCTGAAATGAATGAATGAATTTGTCTTGAAGGTAAAATGTTTAAAAACAAGGCCAAAAAACTCACCTGGAAATCAAATGGGAGATTCAGGTTTCCCATAAAGCTGCTAAAACCTCCTGCAGAGCCCAAAAGAGGTGGGGGTTTAGAGGGTTCTTCATTAACAGAGTTCTCTGACTGCAGGAAACTGTCCAATCCATTTACATTTGTGGGGGGACAATCCTCACCCAGTAATGGAGGAACGGTCAAATTGTTGGTGGAGTAGAATGGCCTGTAGTCACCACCAGTCGTTGGCGGAGGAACAGAATAATCTGGAGGCGGGGCAACAGGTGGCGGCTCGTCATACCTTACTGAGGGGTAGTCAGATGGCGGAGGTACATTCATATAGAGGGGGGGAGGGGGCGGATTGGCTCCTTCAATATGGTACGAGTCCTGAGATCCTGTGTTGCTATCATATGAGTTTAATTGGTCATTTTCTTCTGGATTATAATAGTTTGGATTCTTCACATTCGTCAAACTTGGGTACGAACTTGAGTATGAAGTAGTGTTGGGTGTATAGGCGGGTTTTGCTACAGGCTGATATGGTGAATTAGAGGAGTAATTAGATGCAGAACTGGACGAGAGGGTTGGAGTCGTGCTTGAGATGTACGTGGTCGGTGGAGGGGAGTGGTATGGTTTGGGTGAAGATTTACGCTTAAAACTTCTAGGAGGAGTAGGTGGTTTGTAATTCAACTTCCGTGAAGGACTTTCCCTTGGACTGTCAATGAGCGAATATATAGCTTCAGTAGGGTTGGATAACTTAACATTGTCTGGAACCACCAACTTCCCCATGAATGAACTCGCCACCGAATACTTTCCTGTACATGTGACAAATAAACATAACTATTACTAATTTTTGGATTAGACATTGAAAAAAATTATGTACTATTTATTTTAGTTATTCAATTAAATATTTGTAACATGACCAAGTTTCATGTAAAACAGTAGAGAGATATGAAAGAATTTTTTTGTTTTATCCCCCACTATTAATAAGACTATGCACCCTTAGATAGTATACCGTGTTTACCACAGATGGAAAATTTATTATTCCATCCATTTATTATTTTTATCTCCAATTGTTTGCCATAATACTAAATTATTAAAAATACTTATTTGTTTGGTGTTGACCGTGATAGTCAAATTAATTTATTGTTTTTCCATAAATTCTCCTAAAATTTTAAAAGCCTATAACTTTTGTACCCTCATTTTTAAAATTATTCGTGATCAAGCGTTGCTCAGTAAAATATGTTAAGGTATATTAAAAATAATAACTTCCATGACAGAGAACTGTTTCATAAATTTCTTAGTTAAATTTAGAATTAGAAATAATCCCATAAATTAAACAGTTAACATACATCACTTGTATAAAAACTTATACTTGTATAAAAAATTATACAAAAAACTAAACTACAAGGGATGAGATAAGATTCCTTTTACTTAGCAGTTCTCTACACAACCGATCAAGCCACAGCGACTAGATTTATCTCTTTTGGGTTACTTTAATTGATGTCAGCATATTCACCAAAAACATTATAGTTTTCTGTCAAAAGACAACATATTTTGATAAAGCATTACTCTGTTTTTACTTCAAACAGTTATTTAATGTCCTTCAGATTGTAAAAGCTACTAAATAGCTCAATTATATACTCTTTTAGTTATTTTACAGGGTGTATCCGAAAAAATACTGAAAAACTTTGGGACATTGTTCCTGAGGTCAAGACAAACAAAGAGTGTCCTGTGAACATATGGCCTATCTTGCTTCATTTTCCGTCTGTTGGTGTACATGTGTTTACAGCAAGTTTAATTTTGCCTTCAACACACATAAAAATAAACGATATCAGTGGACTGACATATACTTTCTCCCTTAAGTAAATTTAAAAAAAGACAATCTGTAATAAAACTATCATGTTCTGCAAATTTTATCTAAATATCATTTAATAACCTATTGTTTAAAAAATAATCATCCCATTTCTGACAATAAAAAAACAAGAGAGACAAAGTTATATTAATTGTTTCAATTGTATGGGGGGAACCCTCATCCGCTAATACCAAGCTCTTTTGAGTTAGTTTTGTTGGGTGATTTGACCTTACGCTTCATACCAAGTTTCATGGAAAACGGTTGGAAAATAAGGAAGAAATTGATTTTTTATAAGAATAATATTGGGCGCTTTCAGACAACGTACTGCGTTTATCACGGACAGTAAATTGAACTTTTCTCTGGAACCGTTAGTCGTAGACAAATGGTTCAAAATGCTAATTTGTTTAGTTTTTTAAGCTGGTTTCAATGGTGATAGTCAAGTTTTACTTTACTTTTATTGTTTTCGCTGAAAATAAAAAAAAATTGATTTTTTAACATAACTTTTGAACCATAATTTTTACAAGCCTCCCTGACTCTCTACTCTTCATTTGAGCAGGGGTATTGTCAGGGGTATTGTATTTGAATCAGGGGAAAAGGGGGACGCAGGAGATTACCCCACCCGAGAGGGAGTATGAGCCAAAGAGGATGAGGGTGGGAACAGGGGGTTCACCCCCTATGTGCCTGCACGTGAGCAAGCAAATACCTATGAAGAAACCGCAAAACTCATCAAACTTGCCGTACTCCCAAAGGAGTACCCAAAAAAGAGGCTGAGTAAGGAGGACCTTTCACAGCTAAAGATCATCAGAGAGATAGCAAGGGGTACCTCTTGCAAATTCAAATTTGCGAGCATGCACTTAGGCCCAGATATATCCTGGAGGATCATATCAACCATAAGACAGCTGACTGGTTGGGCATGGCCACCTAGTTGCAGGAGAGGAAGGGAGTGGAGTTGATGGTCTGCCTTGGGGACAATATACCCAAGGTCCATAATGTCATGGATATTCTTCCCAAGAAGCAAAGGGGAAAATGACAAGTTTATTCTGTCCCTGGTTGAGTCAGAATGAGGAGGGGCTTGGTACCCAGACTTGGCATGTTTTGAGGAGTAAAGAGGAGGAACAGAGAAAGCCCCTGCACATTGGGATCGACGACTAAGCGTGGGGAGCAGATCAAGGAGGAATACTAAAATCTTGTATTGATTTGGGAGGATACCTGTACATGCACGTAAGCCCACAGAGGAGGCAGGTGAAGAGTCGGGAGGAGTGACCAACTAGCCTGGGGGAGCTGAGGGGAGTAACACACAGGGCGATGACCTGGACCTCTCAAGCTTTAACATTGCAATCCGCAAGATGATGGTGAGCATGGAGGAAGAGGAGGAGCAGAACCTGCTAGGAAGCGAGGAGGATACTCTCCCTTTAGAGAATGTTGAGCAGGGATCTCCTCAACTGTAGGTAGCCCTGGTTGAATCTTCATCATGCCAAGGGAGCCTTGGCCCTGGTCTTAAGAAAATTTTCACAGGAGGAACAGACGACAGTGCTGATTTAGGAATCCCGGGTCCTCAGAATGAAGATCATTGGCCTCCAGGGCAAAGAAGCGAAGATAATTTGGGACACGAGGGAGGGTAAACCTCGGGCTTGCATTCTGACAAGAAAATACAAGAGGTGTATGTGTATTGCAGATTATCTATCACAGGATTTAGGGCAAATTAGATCCTGTTTAAGTTTAGGGGGCACCGACAGTGGTGTGGTCCTGGCTTCTGGATATTCTGATACCAAGAGGGAATGCCCTCCACCAGAAGTCCAAGAGCTGGTGGAGTACTGCGACAGGATGGGACTACCGCTGATTATGGGATGTGATGCACACTGTGTGGGCCAGCACCAACATCAATGTGAGAGGTGAGAATCTGTAAGAATTTATTGTAAGGTATAACCAAGAGAATATGAATATAGAGAGTAAACCTACCATTGTAACGAAGAATAGAAGGGAGGTGCTAGACCTGACACTGGCAAGTAACAGTGTTAGGTGTAACATCAAGAGATGGAGGGTATCTGATGAGCCTTCTCTTCCAGACCATAGAATCATAGAATTTTGTCTGGTGGGGCGATCACGGGTACTCACTACTTATGGTATCACTATGGGGATCACTACTTATGTAGAAATCCCAGAAATACAGACTGGGAGAATTATAGGACCATATTAAGTTGCAATATGGACCAACTGAGCTCCAAGGCATTGAGTAACTTTCGAGATGGAAGATGCTGTGGAGAATTTGAACACAGCCATTATGGATGCATATTAATCTAGTTGTCAGTTTAAAAAGAAACCAGCCAGTGGGGATATCCCCTGCTGGAATAACTGACTATCAGTGCTAAGGGTGGAAGCTAGAAGGCTTTTCAGTCAAGCAAAAACAGATGGAGGGTGGCAAAGGTACTCCAGGGCACTTACGCTCTACAATAAAGTAAGGCAAGCAAAAAGGGATGGTTTCAGAAAGTTTTGTGAAGATATTACCTCCATTCCAGAGGAAGCTAGACTTCATAAGGACTTGGTTAAAGACTGTACTCATGGGACAGTGTCACAGAGGATGAGGAACAACACACTCTCCTTCCCCTGGAGACATGTTTCCTGGGGTGCCGACCGTTGTGGGATGTGACGATAGAACCAACTACTCTTGGTTCTATCGTCGTAGTTAGATCTCAGAAAGAAGACTGGGAAGTGGCTAAATCAGTCATTTTACCAGGAAGATTAGAGTGGGCCATCAACTTATTCGAGCCCTTCAAGTCGTCTGGAATAGATAACATTCTTCAGGCTCTACTCCAAGAGGGAAAAAGGGAGATCTCTTGAGAGTGATGAGATGTAGTTTAGCAACAGGGTAAATACCCTTGAAATGGAGAAGGGCTAGGGTAAGCTTCATTCCAAAAGTAGGCAATCAGGACAATATGCAACCTTAGTTCTAACCTCTTTTCTGTTAAAAACAATGGAAAATATGGTGGACAACCATATAAGGTCAGAAGTGCTGAGGGTATCCCCTCTGAATCGTTAGCGAAAAACATATCGGCCAGGAAGATCAACAGACACTGCTCTCTATGAATTGACAAAAGAGATCAGACAAGCACTGGATGGGAAAGAGACTGCTTTATGTGCCTTTCTCGACATAGCAGGAGCTTTTGACAACACCTCTAATTTGGCAATAAAGTGGGTATTGGACAATAGAGGGATTGATAAGATTACAACCAGATGGATCAGCAATATGCTGTCCACAAGAACGGTGGAAACACACACAGGAGAGGGAATCATTCAAATGGGCAAAGTAAGGGGGTGTTACTCAGGGTGGGGTACTATCCCCTCTCCTTTTAAGTCTGGTAGTCGATGAGCTTCTTGGGAAACTAACCAGGAAGGGCTTGCGACGTATCGGATATTCAGATGATACAGTCATCATCGCGAGAGGAAGAGCTTGATTGCACGAAGGATTGGTGTGAATCTGTTGGGTTGTTGGTTAGCCCCTACAAGACCTCACATGTGCCTTTCACAAGGAGAAGACTTGAACACCTGAGGACCATCAGGCTTGACAGGGAGGAGCTTGAATGGAAATCAGAAGTGAAATTTTTTTGTGTTTTTTAGTTGGTGTAGTACTACACATAAATCTCACTATTACACAAGAAAGTTTGTAGAAGGGGAGTTAATTAAATTACATGAAAGACCAATCAGTCAAAGTAGTATTGATGTCAGGCCACTTTAGATACCTTTGTTAAAAACACATTTTAAATAGAAAGATGTCCCGAAAACCCATCCCAGCCCTGTTTGTTACAGAAGCTCCAGCGCCTAGAGTTCACAGAATGGTTTTAAGATCCATGCGTTAGTGACTTTCCTCGGAGGAAACAATGGTGAGGGCTAAATGTCCTGATCCCGACCTGTAGCCTGGAGGCATGCTGTTCTTCTTTTTAAAGGATTTCAGTACTAGTGCCCGTACAGGTGCTTGGAAAAAACGTGAAGCTGGCCAATATCATGTTCTCGAAAGTGAACATGGAGGTGGGTCTAAAACAAAGCTGGCGGCAACTAGTGACCGTGGTGGGGGTCGACATCCCCCTCCACCTACATCCCACGCACCAGTCAATCTAGTCTGGCGAGTGATGTGCGTGACTGTGTGCATGGCGGGTGTTGGCCGGTATGGAGGCAACATTGCCAGTGTAAATGTACAGGTATATTTTTGTAACTAGTATTTTTTCATTTTTCTTGAATGATTTCTTACCATGTTTTTTAGATTCGTATTAAGTATATATAATGGTGTGAATTTTTGTACACTTATTACATGTGTATGAATGTATACATTGATGATGTTCATCAAAAATAATAATAAAAAATAAAACCCCAAAAATGTAGGTTAAGTAATGTAGATTCTAATTAGGGTTAGGGGTTAGAGCCCCTAACCCCTGCGCTGACGAGCGTAACAATCTAGTCATTCAGAAGTTTTGCATCTGTTTTGCTTTTTTGGTTAGTGGTTATAAGGGGGGGCATGTTTTATACTTCATATTTCAAGAAGATATTAGTAATTATTTTTGTTACAGTTAAAAGTAAAAAGCTTACCACTTCTAGGGTTGAACTTAATTTTACAAGATTACCAAGATTTTCCTTGTCATGGACTGATCCAGAACTTCATTTTTATTTAGGACTTATTTATTATAAAAAATTCTATACAGCCGTTTTTGAGATCCTTGTGCAAATATATATATACACACAAACCTTGCTCTTAATATAATTCATATTTTCATACTGTTGGGGAATAACCCATAAAAAATGTTTGTATTTACTTCACTGTGGGAAATAGGTTAGATCATAGATGTGTCTAAAGGGAATGTTTTCAGTTTATCTAAACAGCTGTTCTTATTCTTTAATATTAAAAATTCAATACAATAGCTCTGGTAGTTTCTATGGAAACCTTTTACATATTTTTCATCTTAAAAATCACCAACCCCCCCAGACCTAAGTCATATCCATGTCAAAATGGAAAAAGCTTTCAGTTATGGGAGATATGATCCAACATACCGAAATTGACCTAAATCAGACCATTGATGTAGGCTGTGGCTCTGTACACATCCATACACACATACATCACTTCATAAACCATGTTTTTGGATTCTGGAGATTCCAAAATGGATATATCAACTCAAATTTGAAATCAAAGTTAACAAGCATTTTGCTTCTCCTAACACTATCATAAAATAGGTAGGAGGAAGTGGTATAACCCCTTGAAGTAGTAGTTGTATCGAGCATGGGCAGACCCTGAAGTAGCAATTAAAAGTCCAAATAGATCTTTTTTTCTTACTTGCTGGCTAAATGTGCAAAATAATATTTATAAAAGATCTTGAAAGACATATCAACCCATCTGCTAGGAAAATTTGGAACTACATGGAGAAATACTGCACATTTACTAATCACACATCGGTCTCATGACGCGGCAATTAGTCCGCGCTCGGCGCCACAAGTCAGACTCGGGTGCCTACCCTAATGGGTTAACTTTGCAAATGAAAAAATCATAAATGATAAAAATAAAAGTTTATATTCACTTATATACTATACTACACTGTACTTATGTATCTTTTAAATATAATAACCATTTTTAAATATTAAATAAGGGTGACACTAATATTTCCTTATTTTCTGCCCAAGATAAACAATCTGCTTCATCAGACAACAAAATGAGTTCAGTGCCTCTGATTTTTTTGTGAAGATTTTTCAATACATGAGTGATAACTTGTCAAGAGTCCAAAGAAAATTAGGGGGACTTTGAAGATCTTACCTCCGCAAAACATAAAGGATTTGTAAAGGATTGTAAGTAAAGGAGCCGGCTCACCCTCTTTCTCCGGATGTCATGTCAAGGGCCAATAGCTTCGCCAACCACCTGATGCTCCTTTACATACAAAAAAGCTTCCTAGCAATGCACTCTTTAAATGAACCATACATACACTAACTATAGTAGAAGCAGACTTCTCATGCTTATGTAAGGAATGAAGACAGGTTTTTGTACTTCCACTTGGCTGGTGTGTACCTCAAACTGTCTGTTATGTTGTATAAATGCAACCCAAACACTACATAGTTTTGAGGTAAACGTTACCAGGGATAAATTAAAGGTCAAGTGCAAGAAACTGTAGTCAGTCCTTACAATGGCAGTGGTCTGTCTACCAGTACTTTGGTAAGTATGTATGAACTTAATTTAAGATGTTAGTGAAAACACAGAAATATTATTGTTAATCATACATAACATTACATGAAGCAGGACTTTATGCAAACAGAAAACAAATATTAATAGAAATTATGTTGTCTTAATATGCAGGGTAAAAAGTTAAAACTTACTTTAAAATGTTAATACAAACATAAAAGGCAAATAGTTAATCAATCAATTAAATTATGACCAACTGGCAGATTGATGTCTATACGTCTAAGTTAATATTTATGAAATAGTCAGTGAACTTGAGGATAATTTACTGCAGTAAAAACAAAATTCAATTTCTTTAATTGATTGAAATTAAATGAAAATACCAGGAAAAGTTCGACTTAACCTTGACAACGTACACTTAATGTTGACAATAATTAATAATAAAAATAATATAAGTGTAGCAAACAAAAACAAATCAAAATTGCAAAGAAACCTCATCATATTCACTCCACCTACATCCAACAGCAATTCCATCAAATACGAACAGCCTAGGAAAAGTCAGCTGAAGACTTTCATTCTATGTACAAGTTTCTCAGTGCTGACCCAAACTGGACACGTTCAGAAGATTTCAACATCCGTTATTAATGACAGTAAGCTATTCCAAGTGAAAACAAGTAACAATAAAAGCTGAGCCGAGGTACTTATGTTGCAGTTAAAAAACTAATATGTGTATGTTTCCAGATCACAAACGAATAAATTTCATCTGCACAAAAAAAGCTTATCAATGTTTTTTCCTCTTTTTTTAAACCTTCCACTCTACATTAGAGGAGTGTGAGACCTGTATTAGGTGGGCGGCTTTATTTTTTATCTATGCAGGCTACCAACTGGGCTGCTAACTCAACAAAATGTGTGTTTTCTGTATTGCCTTTCTCCTCCCGAGTGGTAAATACCATTGCTACTTACCCAAACATTGATTTTATACCAACATAATCCAATGTTTCCATGTTTACTGCGGACATTTTCCATCACGATTTTATGTAAAACAAAGATTCACCCATACATAAAATCGTGATTGAAAATGTCCACAATAAAAGTCTAAATAACATAAATCCACTATCACCAATAATGAATTTCAAACAAAGAACTATCCAAATACTATATTGTGAGCCTATCCGCATGAAAAGGGTGCTAAAACCTTCAGTTAATCTAATAAAAAACAATTTTTTCCTTTTTTATTAAACTTACATGAAACTTGGTATGCTATTTTTGGTTGTATAAGCCAATAATCCTCCAGCTGCCCATCATTTCACTCTGGAATGCCACCTCATTTTTGGCCATTTTTCAGGTTATGTTTAAAAAACCATAACAATTTAAGATACTATACAAAGTATAGCATATTATATATTTTCGTGTTCAGTATAAAACAGGCTACAAGGAAAAAATAAAAAATACTAACTTACATGTAACAGAAAAAAATTATTTATGTAAAAAAAATGTTTTTATGAAAAAAAATTCATCATGTTTGCGCTCCCTCAAATTGCTCAAATAATTTTTTTATAAAAAACCTGAAATAGCCACTTTGTTTGAAATTTCATAACAAATAAGAATATATATACTTATATAGTTATATAAAAATAAATAAAAGTACCCATGTTCAAAAACCTTTATATGTACACGAAACCCTTACTGCCGAGTCCGGAGCCTATGAGAATAATCGCCAAATAAATTATAAAAATATTGTAAAGAATGACATTAGGCCTACATATATTTATAGCACAAGGAGAAAGGTGTTATGAATAATTCATATGTTATTATAGAAAATTCACTCAAAATACACAACAAAACACTAACCCATGAGCACAACTCTAACTCAATGCAAAGCATACGGCTCGAACAGCTGTTGGCGCGAAGTCGTAACACCAGTAAATAAATGTAATCATACGATGTAATGCATAGAGTATAAAAATTGCAAATAGTACTAAGGACGTAGATTATGATTTCCTCTTTACAATGGTATACATAAAAGTACATTTGCGATGTACCGTGAGTAGCTACGAGAAGATTAAGTCGCGCCGGTTTTATCGCCGGATTCCGGCGAATGGCAGCTGGAGGGATAAACCCACTCAAAATAGTTATTTATTATCTCAGGGGGGTGTTAAGTTTTTTACTGTGGGCCTATATGGTGTCCATCTGACACATTGGTAAGCAACGACACTAATGTTTAAAGAATAGATTTTTTTTAGAGATTACTTACTTCCTGCTGTGGCTCCACAAATCTCTTAGCCTCAAGACCATGATGAAGAAATGACCATGGCTAAGAAATAATTCTTAGCCCCAGAGACCTGCCTCTTCCACTCTCTTCTGTCCTTCGACAAGTTAATATCTGCACCCAAGGTCCTAATGTCTTTCATTACTTCATCTCTCCATCTTAATTTTGGCCTTCCCAATGGACGCTTCCCCCTAGGCGTGGCTTTCCATACTTCATACAACCTGTTTCCTTTCTGCTTTCTTATTACGTGTCCAATCCAGCTTAACCTTGTTGCGTTAATTATTGCGATGATGTCTGGGTCAGTGCACAATAATCTCATTTCTGATAGTGACTGGGATGGTGGCGATATCCTGTAATCCAGCTACTTGGAGGTCACGAATTGTGGATAGTTGTGAGCGATGGTCGGTGGGTGTAGTGCTCTCTTGTGTGGATTAACGTCCGCACTATTGAATACTACGTTAATCCACAAAAGACTAACCTCATAATTAGACCAATTCGTAATTCAGAGGTCATGGTTCGGATTCCACGTTAAACCGTAGGTCCCTTAGTTGCCATCAGCTGTTGGGCTATTAATTAACAGTCCTGTCTAAAGCCGCACCCCCACTATGCCGCGCGGCACAAATCGGCATTGCCGACTGGCAAGTGTGGACGCATCGTCGGCTTGTGCCGCTGTGTGCCGAGCCGCTATGCCGCATGCCGATTCCGAACCGACTGGTTGTCGGTCCGATCAAAGGAAGCCGAGCGGCAGACCGCGGTGCTACTACCCTCATCTGCGTCTCAGTCTAACATACTACAGTTTTTGTAAATAAAGGGACTTATCTTCTATTTCTGATTTTGTCCTTTAAACACTAAATGGTTTATTACTGTTTACCAGCCGGGGAAGAGAAGTAGTCCGCAAACAATGATCTCACTGTCTTGGGACTGATTTTACTTCTTCTTGGCTGTCTTTGCAAATTTTGCAAGGCACAAATCGATGTATCGTTTCGCCAAGAGCCTGGTAAAATTTCACCTTGACGTTCAGAGTCAAAAGTCCCTATTGGGGTATAGATGACTCTAGATGTCCCAGCTCTTAAAAAGTTGTGTAGGTAAAGCACGGCAAGGACAATTGACTGCAGGTCGTGCCGAATCCAAAAGCCGACAACAAGCAAATTCACTATGCCATTCGGCAAAGCCGACATAGTGGGGATGCGGCTTAAGGAACATGTCAGCCTTAGTCAGTAACAAGACTACAAGATCGCGCCACAATCATCTTACATTCAATCCTCATTCATACTTGGCTTAAAATACCTACCTTGTGGTATGGTCGCCATTTAAAATAATCTAATCTAATCTATATTTCTCCTTATTCTCCATACTTCTTCCTCTTTTTCATTTCTCCTAGACAATACCCTTATCTCACTTCTATATATAGAGTTGAATTATGGTCTTATATAACTGTATCTTGGTTCTGTGGGACAATATTTTAGATGAGATTATCTTCTTGTAGCCTCCTAGGCACTTATTGGCATTTAATAACTTAGTTAATATCTCTTCGCCTACTGAGTGTCTGCTATTTACAGCTACTCCTAAATATTTAAAACTATCTGTACGAGGGGGTACCCAAAAGTAACCGGAATTGGTCTGCCGAGGGCAGAGGTTTGGTGGTACGGGTGAGCGCCACTAGGGTGTGTCTAGCGCAACTCTTTGCCAGTTCGGAACTGTGTGAGTCGTTGAGCTAGCACATTCTGTTCGTCTGTAGCGTCATTTTTTGCTGTAGCTGTTTCACTGTTGCTTCGTTTTTTAGGATGACAAGTTTAAGTGAACTGTGAAATTTTGTTTTCCCATGATTCATCACCAGTACCTTTGAAAGAAAATCTGGATCGATTCTGAGCTGGTTTTTCAGTTCATGACATGTTTTGACTCAACGTGATTTTTAATTGTCAGTCAGGGCCCAAGGAATAAATTTGGCAGTAATGCGTCTCATTCCTAAATCTTCAGTTAAAATTCGCTGAACCGAGCTCGAAGTTATTGCACTAATTTCTGACAGTTTATCAATTGTCTGTCGACGGTCTGTGAGCAGAAGCTCTAGCATTCTTTCGATATTTTCATCAATTCGGGTAGTTCATGGACGTCCGGAACGGGGTTTGTCATCAATCGAAAGGTTGCCATTTTAAAATCGAGAAAACCAGTCATACACTTGAGTTTTCCCCAAAGCAACATCTTTGTAAGCAGTTTTCAACATTAAAACAGTTTCAGCGGCGGTTTTACAGAGTAAAAAACAAAATTTCACAGCAGCACGTTGTTCTTGCCATCATAAAAAACGAAGCAACAGTGAAACAGCTACAGCAAAAAATGACGCTACAGACGAAGAGAATGTGCTAGCTCAACGTCCCGCACGGGACTGAACTGGCAAAGAGTTGCGCTAGACACGCCATAGTGCACTCACCCATACTACCAAAGCTCCGCCCTCGGCAGACAAATTCCGGTTACTTTTGGGTACCCCCTCGTATAACTGAAGTTGTTCATCTGTATGTTTTGGATTCTATTGATTGCTTGTCTTCGAAAGTGCATGATTTTAATTTTTTCTTCATTTACTGACAGTCCTATTTTTTTTTGCTTCTTTGATAAATTTTCCACTGTTTTTCTTGTGATTAGGACAATAAAATAAATTCATACAAACTTATGCCTACACATTCAAGGTTTGTCCAAAAAATTGCAAACTGAGGTCATGAAAATTTTATTTCACAAAATTTCATTTACATTGCTTTGTCCCTTTCAAAATACTCTCCACCCATTGCAATGCATATGTTTAATCTTCTTTTCCACTCTTCGAAGCACTCTTGAAAGTCATTTGCAGTTAGCCTTTTAAGTTTCCTGGTAGTTTCTTGTTTAGTTCTCTCCAAATCCTCCCAGTGCTACCCCTCATCATCACATTTTTGCATTTTGGAAATAGATAAAAGTCACAGGGTGCAAAGCTGAATAAGGAAGATGGTCAAGGATGGTAATGAAAGTTTTGCCCAGAAACTGACGAACAACCGATCCTAAATGTGCAGGTACGTAATCATGGTAAAGGATCCATCCATTGTTTTAATGAAATGTGTTTGCACTTGACGTATACAAACTTTTAAATCCCAGAGAACTGTTAGGTAGAACACAGCTTTTACTTTAAAAGCTAATCTTCAGGAAGATTCATGAATTTCTTCCTACACACCTTCTATATCAAAGAAAACCAAAAGCATTACTTTGATTTTTGATCACATTTTTCTTGACTGTTTAGTTTGAGGATCTCCTTTTGCTTTCAACTCCATGCTTTGCGATTTTAATTTGTGTTCCAACTCATAAAACCACAATTCATCACCAGTAACAGCCCTATTTAGGAATTCAACATCATTTGCAACTGAATTTTAAAAGTCAGTAACACATTCAATTCTTCTCAACTTTTGAGGCGGCATCAACAGCTTTGGCAAGATTTTCGCACAGATCTTTTTTAAACCTAAATGTTTGGTTAAGATTTTGTGTACTGTTGATTTTCCTAAATTCAGTTCATCTGCTATCATTTGACCAGCTTTCTGCTATCAGCAAGAACAAGAGCCTGCATATGATCAATGTTTTCGTCCACACAGGAGGTTGAATGTCGTCCTGTTCTTGAAACGTCCTTGTTGGCCATCTTTTAAAGCGCTTAATCCACTTGAAAATGGATGTTTCCTTTAGAGCACTATCACCATAAACAGCCGTCAACAATTCTGTAATTTCTTGTGCATTCTTTTTGAGCACAAAAAACTTAATGTTGATTTGTTTTTTAGTGATTTCGTCAATGACGTGATTTTGTCGTTTTCGATGAACAATAAAAACACAGAAAACTAGAGCAAACACTACAAGCACGATACGAATAGCGCAACGTTCCGGAAAGTAGTGACAACTCTTTGGGCCTCAGGCAGCACAAGAGCATCTTGTGGGCGGGGCTTCACTCCTTGTAGCGGCCACCATATTGAATCAGTATGCAAACTTATTGGACAGTCTTTGTATAGTAAGAGTGTGTGTGAAAGAGATTTGATTATTATTTTTCAAACAATGAATTGCTTAAATTTTATTTTAATAAGCATTAAAATATGTTTATTAAAGGTACCTTACTGTTTTAGTGTGCTTTTAAGGCAGAAAATATGTGTCAGCTGACTGATACCGTTCATTATTGTATTATTAAATGTCTTCTGATCATGTATAATATGCATAATGAATATGTATAATGAACAAGTTTTCAGACATTCACTAAAGTAATAATGCATTTGAGAGGGAAGTATAGATTGAAAATATAGACAGACAAAGTCTTGTGTAACCTAGTTTCTGTTACATCCAAGCGAAGTAAGAATCCAAAAAAATCACTGAAAGATTCATTAATGTACCTATAATACCTATCCATTACTTTTACCATAACTTAACACGCTAATCACCTCTAGTTGTCTCTAGCTAACTAATGATGATTATTGAGGAATCACCCCTCAAGTAGTTTTGAGAACTATGAGTCGAGTTAAATTAATAATACATTATTAAATATTGTAATATTTTAATTTTTATTTAAATATTTTAAATATACAACCTACACATTTGAGAAAATAAATGAGTTATTGAAACATTCACTTCATAAAAATCTGTTAGCAGATCAGATCTATTATAGTCAAAACAAGATCTCACCAGTGGTCACATTGTCGTCTGGGAGCTCAATGTCAGACTCCGGGGAGGGCGAAGGGGCATTGACATCCGGTGAGGGTAGTGGGCTGGGCAGCGTTTCCGTCAGCTCATCCAGTTTCTTCTTTAAATTCTCCACCCGTTTACTGAAATTTCTATATGCCTAGAATAAAAAAGAGTATTATTCCATTTTTTTTTCAATGGAAAAATTGGTTCAAAACACAAGTACCAGGTGATTCTCTTTACCCAAAATCTACTGTGTATGAATAAACTTAGCCTTGAATGAGGAACAAAATTTCAAAAAAGACATTTTAAAAAAAGGCAATATTATAACCCCTTTAAACTGATAAGACTTAAATTTTGTCTGTATTACATTTTTTTTATCAAAAACTGATGACATAAGAATATTTACTTTTTATTTTTGAATAACTTCTTGATTAGTATTATACAATATACACGTTGGTTTTATTATAGGTTTTATTTTAATTTTTAAGAATTTTTCAATAAATAGAGTCCTATACAATAACTGGTGTTGAGTTCTACGATGACAATCAATACTTTATAGAGTTTATTCAATGATAATACTTTATGTTTTAAACAGTGAATTGTTGGCATAATAACTTATTTGAATTAATATTATGAAATTTTGAAATTAAAATTTGTTAGTTTTTAGTGCCTATAGTACTAAATAATAGAACACCACTCGCATGTCCGTAAATATGACGATTCAAAAGTTATGGACTTTTAAATGTAAAACAAATCAATTTTAATTTTTCCGAGAAAACAATGAAGGTAATACATTACCTTCATTGTTTTCATTGTGTTCAAATTATACATAATTTGACTACCACCATTGAAAATAGCTTAAAAAACTAAATAAATTGGTATTTACAATTATTTGTAAATACTAATGGTAACTAATGGTTCCCCTGTAATCCAGCTACTTTGAGGTCACGAACTGTGGATAGTTACGAGCGATGGTTGGTGGGTGTAGTGTTCTCTTGTGTGGATTAACGTCCGCACTATTGAGTACTACGTTAATCCGCAAAGACAATCCTCATAATTAGACCAATTCGTAATTCAGAGGCTGTGGTTCGGATTCCACGTTAAACTGCAGGTCCCTTAGTTATCATCGGTTGTTTGGCTATTAAATAACAGTCCTGTCTAAGGAACATGTCAGCCTTAGTCAGTAACAAGACTACAAGATCGTGCCACAATCATCTTACACTCAATCCTCATTTATATTTGACTTAAAATACCTACCTTGTAGTATGGTCGTCATATCAATAATCTAATCTAATCATAGAAAAGTTAAATATACTGTCCATGATAAACGCAGTATGTTGTCTGAGAGCGCTCAATTTTATTCTTAGTGAGAATATTAAAAAATAAATTTCTTCTTTATTTTTCAACCGTTTTCCATGAACGTATTTGTATGCAGTGTAAGGTGCCCCAAAACATTACCCAACAAAACCCACTCAAAAAAGCTTGTTATTACCGGGGGTGGGAAGGGGGTTGGCCGGACTTGCCCCCACATAAAATTCTAACAACGAATTTAACTTTGTTTATCTTGTAGTTATTTTCAGAAATTGGATAATTATTTTTTAAACAATTACTAAATGATATTTAGATCAACTTTATTTCAAATTTAGTTAATGGGAAAAGTACTGTATGTGTCAGTCCACTGATACCGTTTATTTGAAGAATTCATTGGCATTATAAACAGTTAAATACGTGTACATAGTTTAGCTTTATTATTTAAAATATATAATATGCATGTGTGTATTTCCTTGAAGTAAAATATGTATGTTACATTTAGAACATCTTTTATTTGGATGATATTTGGATGTTTTTAGAAAATATGTTGGTACAATTTTTATCTATGAAAAATTACAACAGTAAAAATTAAAAAATTATTTTCACATTATAAAACCATACATTTCATACTCACATTGCAAACAACTTTGACTTCCCCTCTCTGGTTTTCATAGAAAGACTCACTGAGTTCTAGTGTTTCAATTAGAGACTTTCTTTCGGTTATTTCAGTCTTCAGGGCAGAAATGAAAGTCACCATCTTGTCAACTCCTTCTTCAAGTTCCTGTTCAAGGTCAGCACCATGTCTCCTGTCTAAGACAAGACAGGATAAAAGACTTAGCTAAATGTTTAAGTACAACATGAATAATGCAATTAATTGTATCTCAGATCAGCCTAATTTTCCTAATAAAAGGTCAGTTGACGTAAAATCAGTTGCCATCACTTAAAGATTTATGCAGATAGGTCATGCTTGTTGGAATATAATTCTACATTGTTAATAAAGTGCCAAAATTTGCATATTCTGGGTGTGAGCTGCATTTTTTTAAGGCTTGCAGTGCTAACAGTGCTTTTTATTAGAGATGTACTATCTACAGCGCAACAATTGGTGAAGTGAATTGAATACTTTATTACACTGACACATTGTTTTTTTCGAACTTACCTTTCAAGAAAGAACGGAGTGAGTCTGCATCATTTAATGATAAATGACTTTCATTGACTATTTTGCGTTTGCTATCGGTATCATCTTCCAAATTTTTACAGGATCTTATCTTTGAGATCAAATTATTCGGCTGCAACAAAATGATTTATGGAGGCTCATACAGTAATGCAATTGGAAAACTGCCTGAGAAATTTCTAAATATTCACTTAACTGTAAGTTTATTATTTATAGGAAATTAGGTACGGTTGTCAGTATCGGAAGTCAATTCTTGGTTCCATACATTCTTGGACAAAGAACCAGAACTAATAGAATCAATGATGTAATAGTGATACCGCTAAACTATTTAATTTTAATTGTATTAATATTTTTATTTGAAAATTCAAGGGTTTTAATTCAACCCTTTGAGTGCTGCGGCCATTTTGATTATTCTCGTGACTGAACAACCATATTTTTAAATGCTTTAGTGCTTTGATTCATGAAATGATTATTGTTACTCACGTAAAAATCTTTAGAATAACTGAAAACAAACTAGTATTAATATACAAACACTTTTCAAGCAATTTAACAACTTAACATTTGTAACATAACCGCAACTACAGTGGAACTTAGATAACTCAAACTTCTTTAATTAAAATATTTCTTGTGGTCCCTAGCATTTTGTATTCCAAAAATGCTAAAAATCGTGGATAATTTGAAGTTTATTTAGGATAATTGGAATTTTCGGCATGGTAAATTAAGATTTAAAAATTAATTCCAGAGTAAAACTCAAAATATTAACAACTTTAAATATGTTTTTCAAATGATATTTGGAGAACGATTCGCATTAGAAAATGCGCCAGAGTCAGAGTATACGGACTGAAGACTCACGCCTAGACAACAAAAACTGATAATGATTTGGAGACGAAATCACTTAATCACCTACAGAAGAAGAAATATCGGTGCCGAATGTAGCCGACTCTTTTACTTAAGTACAATAACTAAGAACATTATTTTAAATCAGAGCAAATATAAGTGATTGACACTTTAAATCGTTGGAGGTTTTAAAAACTTCCATGAAATGGTGGCCGAGAGCTTTAATTAATGGAAACAGGCAAAAATCTTCCTGTTGTTTTAAAAACAATAGATTGATTTTCATGGATGCAGTTAAATGCAGTTTGTACTCTGTGTGTTTTTATGTTTCTTGTTCTGTACTGTGTCCGTCAAATCAATATTTTCTTTTAATTTGATTTATAGATTTCCATTTGATAATTTCGCTGTACTTTGTTTAGGTTATAATCGTATACGTTCTAGTTAAGATTTCATCAATGTAGTCTATTAAAGTTCAGTTATTGCTTAAAACATTAGGGTTATTTACGACATGTTATTGCCAGAAGAATAAAATAAAAATAGTGGTAGCGAGTGCAGCTGACACTTTGACTCACGTAGGCTACAAAGCCTTGGTTCTCAAATTGCACGGCTGCTCCTGGGACTGATCATGTGAATTAGAAAAGTATGATATGTATGTATGATATGTATTTGGTTTCGTAGTCCATTTTAATAAATAATTTTACAGAAGTAGTTGTTTAGAAATGAATATTGATATTCAGATATAGTACCAATTTAATAAAGAGTTTTCAGTTAATATACATTTATTTATTTTGTTCGGTCCCTTTTATAAGGACTTTCTTCATTCAAATTTTTTGATAATTTTTCGCTGATACCTTGAGAATCGAATTATTTAAGTTCCACTGTAATACAGCTGCAGCAGACAAGAAAGAAACTATTACCGAAAGACCAAGGAGTATGAAAACTCTAAAAAAACCGAAGGCAAAATAAATATCATAAATTTATTGCCCCTGGGTTTTAACAAAAATACACAAAAAGTAAACCAGTACATTAAATAATAACTTAGAGATAATAGCCGTCAGCAAGGCTGCAACATTATGCATAGGCATTAGAGGCACTGTGAGCAAGGCTACGTCACTCAAAGGGTTAGTATAAATAATTGTAAGAAAATTGTCTGGATTTGGAAAAAGAAAATTTTAGGATTTGTCTTTAAGTGATTCTCCATTTTAACACATTGACTGCTGAAAAAACACTAATGTAACATATCATATGAGGAGTATGCGGGAAAAACGTTGAAGGTGCTTAAAACTTGAAACTGAGAAAACTCTTAACTAAGTTTTGAAACACGATTGAAACAAATCTAGAATACACATATTTAATGTCTTTAAAAGTAATAAAAGTACATGTTACATGCTACTTATCAATAGTATAACCATATTTTAATCTTTTTTTTAGATATTCTTTAAGCATTTTTCTATTTTGACATACCAATTTTTTAGGGAAAACGATGAGATGTGTAGTTTTCCCTAAAAAATTGGTATGTCAAAATAGAAAAATGCTTAAAGAATATCTAAAAAAAAGATTAAAATATGGTTATACTATTGATAAGTAGCATGTAACATGTACTTTTTCCCTAAAATATAATGCAAAAGGTACATCTAATTTTGTAATACTAAATAAATATAGTAATATACAGGCATGTGTAATATAAATGCAATTCTATTTATTATATACAGTTAATAAAAAAGTATGTCATTAAATTGAGGCTGAAATAACAGCCAAAAACTAATCATAAATTTTATTAGGATTACAATATCGAATACGTTTGATTTTTTTTTATTTTTGGAACAAATTGTCGTTATCTTATCATCATGATCTAGTTGTCATCATCTACCACATTACCATTACATGGACATTACCATGGGTAAGGTTCCGGTAAAGGTTTTTGGCTTTGTCTGTATGTAAAACTGGAATCAGCTCCTGAGACAATGACCCCGTCCTATTGTCATATATTTAGAATAATTCTATAAAATAACATTGTATGTATGTTATTTAGATTGTAAAAAAGTGAAAATATAATAAAATATTTTACTCCCAATAAAAGTTTATATGCTACAAATTGAGCCCAGTAAATACAAATTTTTAAAATCTTAATCCTTTCATTATAACTATATGCATACGAATGTAGATTTGATTCATCGTTTTCCTGTCTTTTACTTCTTTGCTTCTTTGCTTTTACTTCTTAAATCAATCAAGCAAGATAGAGATTTTGTTTATTTCTGTCCTCAAGACCATTGAAATCTGAAATTACTATTTTCCTCTCAACTTCAGAAATGACAAGAAACATTTGATTTTTTGGCACCTACAGTCCTCACCTGTCTCATTTGTCTAAGCTCTCATCTTCTTTGCAATACCTGAAAGACATCCGTGAATCTTCCTTTTTTCGGCTGTTTACCCCTTTCAGGCTTCCATTTTTAAAACTTAAGCACAAGGACTACAAAATTTAACAATTTAACGTATCTAAAACCAAGTGAACTAGTACGAACTCAACGTAGAACGTATCATCTATAGTTGTTGAGAATCCTAAAAATTCCAGACAGACGGGAATGTTTGGGTTAATGTTCTCGACCGGTCACAACCTGAAACAACGCATGCTCAATGGAGGTAGTGCGCCACCCTCAGCGTTACTTACGCTAAAGTCGACCACGCCCCCAACTACCGATTTTATTTTTAATTGTTATTCCCCCAACTACCGATTTTTCTCCATTGAAATTAGACGTGTTCTCAGCATTTTTCCCCCTGTATGATTTCACCAAACGATACTACTTTATTAAGGCTATCTAATGGCATCGCTAACTTAAAATGGACAAAAAATGCACCTTCATCGTTTTCCCCGCACATTCCTCATATGCTAAAATAAATCAGAATTTATATTCCGTAAGAGTTGTATTGTGATGTACACGGATGGAAATGAGTTTTCTTAAAATGAACACCTTTTCCTCCATTTTTAAATCACAGAAACTGAGGTTACCGCCAGCTCCTAGAGACAGCATTCCTTGCCAGCTGGTTACTTTGGTTATCGCTCGCACCAAGAGAAAGTCTTTTTTGAATAAGAATAAGAACTTTATTCAACCAGAACATATTTCATGCAAATACGTTGGCACGTCCATATTATCACAACACATGTATTATACACAATAAAACAATTATTCTGTTAAAGCATAAATAAATCATCTTGTGCAGTCCATAATCCAGTCATATACTGATCCACAGAATAAAATGATTTTTTTTTTAGAAATTCATTAAGTTTAGTTTTAAAATTCTTATCACCTAATTGCCTTACATCTATTGGTAACTTATTGTATAATTCAATAGCCATAATCATGGGGCTTTTGTCAGTCTTAGCCAATCTAACCTGAGGCAGATTAATATTTTCTTTAAATCTAGTATTATGACTATGTGTCGCTTCTATATTTTAATTCATTAATATTATCCCTAAGGAAGAACAGGCATTGTTGAATAAATAAAGAAAATAAGGTTAGTATTCTAAAACATTTATAAAGTTCTCTACAACTATGATACCTATCTACTCCTGCAATAATTCTTACAACTTTTTTGCAATATAAATACTTCTTTTGCATGAGGAGATGATCCCCAAGCAAGCAGACCATAACTAAAATGACAATGAAAGAGTCCATAATATGCCTGCAGAAGTGTGTCTCCTAATTCACCACATAAACGATTAATTGCAAATATACCAGAGCTAAGTTTGTTTTTCACTCCGTTTACATGCTGAAGCCAGTTTAAAGTAGGGTCAAAAGTAAGGTTCAGAAACTTCCTCTTTTCTAAGAGCTTCTCTTATACTAAAGACAATAGTACTGGTTTTATCATTATTTAGTATTAATTTGTTTGCAGTTAGCCTGTTCTCTACATGTTTTTGATTTGATTTACTGTCTTCTAAAACTTTGCTTATGTTAGGATTCCTTGTAATAACTGTGGTATCATCTGCATAATACAATTTTTGTAGGGATATTTACACTGAGGTCGTTGACCACCACCAGGAATAATATAGGCCTTAGGACTGAGCCTTGTGGGACACCACAAGTTACAGCTTTACATTGAGATAAATTATTTTCTAAAGCCACGTATTGAGACATATTCTCTAAATAAGAACTAAATAAATCTAAAGACACACCTTTAATATTATAATGTTCTAATTTTTTAATCAAAATAGAATGAGACACCCGATCAAAAGCTTTGCTAAGATCACAGAATGTTATTGCAGCAAAGTCTTTTTTATCGTAACACTCAAGTATTCAAGTATATATTTGGCACAAACAATACTCCATGATGACACAAACTAGATATGTACACTTTCTTGTTCAGGTTTTACCTTGATAATAATGGCTCAAAAATTATAATAACCTATTTACATCGCCTCCAACACACCCAAATGTCTTTTATAATGTATAAAAGTTTGCCTGTTTCAATATAGTTCACAAGAGTACTTCAAGTTCAGAATCAAATACTCAAGTATTTTTAAAGTTTTTAAGCCTCTTGGTGTCCGTGGAATATTCATGATGACCACAAAAAATCATAAAACTATAACCAATAGGAAAAAACACCTCAAAAAACTGACTAGTAATTACACAAAAACGCAGGAGAAATACTTCCCGTGGAGCGAAAACACACACAATGTACAACATAGCTCGTCCGCAAGCCAGACACAAAACAAAATTTTCCATAGGTTTCAAGGTAACCAGGGTTATGTGCGCTCCTGGCGCCAGCCATGCCCAGGAACCACAGTTACCGCTAGCAATCAAAAATGTGTGTTAAAATTATTCAACACGTGCAAGCAGCATCACTTACTTGGAAGTCCTGTGCCTCATCTTTTCCTTGGGCAGGTTTGCGACTGCTGAGCAATCCAGAGAGATCCGCCAGAAAAGCCTCGTCATAAATTGATCTTTCATCCCATATTTTGAACAACCGCAGAATTTTGTTTTTGACTTTGTCATCTCTGAAAAAGAGATGCGGTCACAGTTAATACAACTTCCAAATAAAAACACACTGGAACCTGGAAAAATCACACAGGTGAAAGTATCTGAATTGAACAAAAATCAACCCCTTAACCACGACACCCGAGTTAACTCGGATTTGGTGTTCTCAGCAGTTTCTCTCATGAATACAAGTTGTCTCCTAGTTTTTTTTTTCAAGCTATGACAAGATACATTGACCATGAGAAGTGACAGACCATTTGGTGTGCGAGACTGCAAAAAGAATCCAGCAATACTGAACTGCGGTGCGCCAACTTACACACATTAAAATCAGGTCAATGGGTTAAAGAAAATCTTATAAAAGAAAATGTACAATGATATTTATTTTTATTAACCCTTTGATTGCTCTTCAATTGTTGCTTACAACGACTCACGTGCCGTAGTACTTTATGCACGAGAATCATGGAATTGGCCGCAGCACTCAAAGGGTTAACATTATATTAGTTCAACTTTATAACCACTTATATCGGGTTGTTTAAGAATTGATTATCCCAAATATTTTTATTTACAAAACATAACATGTTACCAATCAATGATTTAATCTTTCAATCAGATATCAGAATCAAATAAAAAGATTCTTGGGATTGAATTTATCTTCATATTTTTACTGATAACACAATTTACTGATGAAAATGGATAAGTTACTTTTGGTTTTGTTCATAAATAAATGAGTTAGGTAAATGTGACTGAAATAAATTTACTAAATATTTTCATTCATCAAATAAAGTTTGAAAACAGATTATTGAAGTAATATTTGATACTGAATTTTTCTGTATGAAGTAAATGAAATTGCCAGTAGAAAATTCCACACGCCAAAAATTGAGTATTTTTGTTTAAGTCTACTTAGTGTTGTACATATTTTATAAAAAAATTAAACATTTATCTTCAAAAATAAAGTTTTTATGATCAGTTTTGAGAATATCGTGAGTTTTAATTTTTGCGTAAGTTCTTGAAAAGATTAATCATACTCCAAAATATGTACTTTAGACGCAGAATTTGAATTGTGTCTATAACTGTGTAAATTAACATAATGATTCAAATTATTCTGATTATTATTTTTAAAGATTCTGATTATCAAGATCAAAATCTGGATCAATGTCCGTGTTGTCAATGCCTAAACTTTACTCCTCATCACTCCCACTCAAATCACTCATGGAAAAATTAATGTCACCCTTTAACACTCTGAGAATTGTTTTATAATTAACAGGTGAATAAATATACTTCATTATCACAAAAGAAACTAAACAAACAATAATAATAACCTCTAATTGCTAGGGTTTATCGGCTAACTAAACAAGTAAACAAACAACGGACGTTGATGCGGACTGCAACCAAAAGTACTTAGAATAACATTTTAACTTAAATAATTATACAGTGGAACTTGGTTATAACGTCATTGAAGGGACCACACAATTAATGACGCTATATCCGAGTGTCGCTATAAAAGAGGTTACATAATTTTAATTTAAAAACGAGGAAAAATAGGGAAACACATTTTTTACATGAAATTACGACGTTTAATGAAGGTAATTTGAAATACACCGTAAGTTTATGTTTATGACTGACTGACTACTCTACTACAGTATATAAAAAATCGAATTTGAAAATATTGCAATGAAGTTCGGCTTGGTGAATTCAACTGTTGGTTCGATTTTAAAAAACAAGCCCGAACACACGTCTGCTATCTTACGTCCCTCCTCACACGCTCTTATAACTCACACCTTTTCTTCAGCAAAACCTTTCCCTTAACACTTGCCATTATTTTTCAATACTGTATTCGTAAATTAAAATAACGAAAAACAAACTGTAAACGACATACACTGAACTAACGATATCTACACGAACTGTAGGTACGTAGGAACGGCATCACAGTGCTTTGATGCTACATGAGTCACTGACACTGACCTTGATGACCGGCGGCAGCGGATATAGGGTAGGGGAGGGGGTTGGGGTGGTTAGCGGTAAGACAGCAATAAAATGCCGTTTCTAAAAATAGAATGTAGCTAAACAATAGCCTCACGTTGCACCACCGACCAAACTTTCTCTATTTAGCTATATGTTGCCTTAATCTCGGCCCGATTTTCTTGACGTTATATACGAGGTTTGAGAATTTACTGACGATATATCCGAGGTTTTTTCCTATGTAAATACATATATTTTGGCGGGACCTAAAAATAAATGACGTTATATCCGAGTTGACGTTATGGCCGAGGCCGCAATAACCGAGTTGCACTGTATTTAATTTGTTCTTTAAATCCAAAACATAAAAAAACAAAAAAATTAAGAATTTTTGAAAAATAATTTCAATTCTTTAATAATTCTTTTTTTACGCTTATTTAGAGTATTAACCCTAAAAGTAAAGTTGTAATTCACGACGCATTTACAAATTCCATGAGAAGTAGCAGGGGAGGCATCTGTCTCCAATTTAGTGAACTTATCACCTTTGTGACTATGTTGCCCCCTGGGGCAAGCAACAAACCTTAACCTATAAGCAAAATTCAAAACTATGTCTTTACGCAAATGATTCTAAGTTGATTGTATCATCTAAAAGTCCAGAAGAAGCAGAAATTTTTACATTTGTAGAATTGGAGCGTATTAGAAACTTTTTTTGTCATCACAATTTATTTCTAAATTTACAAAAAACAAAATTTATAAATTTCAAAACGGCACAGAATAAAATTACAAAAGAACCAACAGTAATGTATAATTCAAACACAATAAAAAAAAGAGGAAATTAATTTTTTAAGATTAACAATGAATGAAAATTTAAACTGGGACAAACACGTTAAGAAAATCTAAAACAAAATTAATTCCGGAATCTATGCATTGTCAAAAATGTCTTACTATTGTAATTTAGAAACTAAAAAGTATATATTTTGCCCATGTTCATTCTCATCTCTCATTCGGTATAGCATTATATGGTTCAACAACAAAAATAAATATGGATAACATTTTGAAGCAACAAAAGGGCTATTAGAATTATGCTTAAGCTTAAACATGGCCAAAGAACATTTCAAAAATTTGAAAATTTTTACAATATATATTTGAAACCATTCTCATCGCCAGAAACCAGGAGATGGACACAAATTTAGTTCAATCAACCCACCAGTACGACTTAAGAAAAAGAAATGAAACTATTCAACCTCATAAATCAAAATTCTTTGAAAAAAACCCTCATATGCAGGTAAACAATTTCTCAGGTGTGCCCGAAAACATTAAAAAAGAACATAATTTGTCAAGGTTTAAAAAAATATTAAAAGATTATATAATAATCTTGGCCATTTATTCATTGGATGTGTTTTCCACCTTCTATAAGCAGGGGATGCAAACAAGCGGTAAATAATAGATGCAATTTTAATTTATATGTTTTTTGTTTAAGTTTTACCTGTAGTACCTTTTTCTGTACATTTACGACACTATTCACTGTACCACCCATGCACATGAAATATGAATAAAGAAGTTTGACTATAACTATGACTATGAAACATCTGTTTGATGATTGTTGATTGAAGATGGTGGTGAACAATATGTGAATAGAGGTTTTGCATACACATTTATTTTATGTATAAATGAAAAGTTATCAAATTACTAAACAATTTGTAAAAACTAAAGGGTAAAATAATTTGTGAAATAAAAGCAGAGAAAAGTATTTCCAAAATCTTTTGTGTTTTGATAGAAAATGTTTTCATTATATTGCTTGAAGCCACTGTAACAAATCAGTTAATTGATGTAAATTAAATTTCTCTTTTACTTTTCAATCTTCATTCCGTTTCAAACAGAATCAGTTGATCACAGGCTAATAATATCTGTATGGATAATTAAATAGTTTATGATCAGCTAAAACAATTGAGGTTGGCTAAAAGCCCATAATCAACAGCGGAAGCTCGGCCAACGTCGTAGCTCAGTGGAAGCGCATCAGTTTTATATATCAGAGGTTGTGAGGTCAATACCCACCCAGGAACAATATTTTTGCTAAGTGTTTATGCTATATTAATGAAGGTGTATGAAATCGGTTTTATTTAAACCAAATAAATGTTTTCATTGAGTAATAAATGTGTTTTAAATTTGCTAATTAACTTGTATAATCTATATATCTTAATCTTGTAATTATGTATATATCTTGTAACTTGTATATCTTATTCTATCCGAGCAAAGCACGGTCACTGGGTACTAAAACTAAACTCACTAACTCAGATTTTCAATGCTGCCTGTTTTGCAAAATTTGTAAGTTCTGAATTCTTTACAAAATATTGATTTTCTTGGGTGGTTTCCCTGACCAATGTAGAAATTTCCTGACTTTTTCATACAGTTTTAAATTCCCTAACTTTTCCCTATTTTCCCTGTTGCTAGACACTCTGAAATACCTTAATGACGTTTTATTTTATTTTTTTTTTATAAAAAAAACTCAAAAAACTCGTGAACTACAGATTGAGTTATATGTATATATATATGACAAACGCTCGCAAGTGATTAGCATCATTGGCGTATATATACATCAAACTCTAGGGAAGGGTTAAGTAAAAGGGGTCAAGCATTAAAAGTTCTACTCATACCTGACCATAGCAGTTGCCTTTTGAAGAGCTGTGCCCCAACTTTCAACAAAATCATAGCCCTTTCTCTTACTATATTGAATGACGTCATTTGCCAGATAGAAAAGAGTTAGCCGCTGTTCAATTTTTACTGAAACATCCAAAGAGGTACATTTTACTACTATTAAAATACTATACAAGTACTACTATTCAGATAGTATAACATGACAATAGTACCTTTTCTTATACAATAACTATTAACTTCTTATATTAACCATTTTTTTGGATATAAAGAATACAAATAAGTGAATTTCCATTTGGAAGGGAAACAAAATCTTGATGTTAACATTTTTCTGTGCACATTCATTTAACACATTTTTTGCTTTCGAAACACAAATAACTGACAATTGGTAAACATCCCTTTCTTTAATTTCCTTGAGCTTTATTTTGACTTAGCCACAATAGGAATTCAACCAGGACTTTGGCTCCCCACCACACATGCTGTATTGGTTAGTGTGACCAATACTATCTGTGAGTAATAGAGTCAAACTCATTTCTTCTCTAAAGTCACATATTCAGAAGGAAACTGACACACAGTTCTAGTGCTAAAACCTCATCAAAAAGTCCCAACTGTCCAGAATTTCCGTGACTCATATGTGTCATTAGAGCATTGTATATTACCAATACTGACACTCATCGCTTATAAAATTCCTTTTCTATTACCTAAACTTTATATACAAGGTAGTTATAAGGTTCCTTCTTTTTATGAAGCTCCTAATTCTTTACAATTTAATGTAATTTTCAATAATTATAGGATTTAATGTATAGGTATCAGCATTAATACAGACTGAGATGGTAGTGTGAGCTACTTGGAGGTCACATATTGTGTATAGTTGTGAGCAGTGGTCGGTGGATGTGGTACCATATTCCCTGGTGTAGATTATCGTCTGCACTATTGAAAACTAAGTTAATCCGCAGAGACCATTCATATAATTAGACCAGTTTGTAATTCAGAGATAAAAAATGGTTCGGATACCACGTGGTATCCATCCGTTAAAGTTTAACGTTAACGTCAGTTTAACGTTAAACTGTAGGTCCCTTGGATGGGCTATTAATTAACAGTCCTATATAAGGAACACGTCAGCCTTAGTCAGTTACAAGATTACATAATCACACTACAGTCATCTTACACTCATTTTTCATTTATACTTAGCTTAAAATATCTACTTGCGTGGGTCCCCATTTCAGTTTAAAGTATGAAAAGATAAGTAAGTGTCAAGTTGCATGGATGAGTTTATTTTCTTGTCCTAACCTCTAATCACTAGAAAATGTTTAAACATATTTTAGTTGCCTCGCAACAAATCGGTTGGACGCCACACGAATTTCTGGAGACCAGAGGTTTTGGAAGTAAAACATTACTCATTTGAAGCAGGTACGGACAGTGCTACGAATGTTTGTTAGTATAGGATTAGGAGCGGAGGTCTGTGATGCGGTCTGGAAGGGACCGAGTACACATAACAGAGACTTTGTAGCCCAAAAACAGCCCTGACGTTGAATGTAAGGAGAAGAAATACCCCCGTCGCAGCAGACCTGCGTACTCAGCGAATTTCCAAATCAATAATTTAATATATGACAAGTTTTATAAAAATATGTCCATAAACATGAGAATTATTTGCCTATTCTCCATAAGATTAACATGGGAAAGAGTGTGCAGGTTTGCTGATGTGAGGAACACTGAAAGTAGTCATTTCTACCATAAATAGTTTTTATCTTAACATTTATACCAACTTTCATCGACATCTGTCCATAAATGAAGGAGTTTGCCTATTCCCTATATGATTAATATGGGAAAAGAGTATGCAGGTTTTCTGCCATGATAAACACATAAACTAAGATTTTTAAGCATAAATGGATAGATCTCAACCACATGAAGCTGAACATCAAGTTTTATCCAAAAATATTGATTAATATGGGAAATATTATTTTTCCCTATCCTCCTTAAGATTAACATTGGAGCCCCACAATACAACGTACTGTGTTTAGATTTTTTAATATCTCGGTAACCGTTGGAGATAGAGAAAAACTTTAAGAAACTTAATTGTGTAGTTTTTTAAGCTGATTCCAATGGTAAAATATAAAATCATAAAAATTTAAAAATTACATGTGAAAAACGCAAAAAAACCTGATTTTGGGGTACAAACCCCCCCCAAACTACCCGTTCCCATTGACCGATATGTCTGGTTTACGAACTCGTCCGAGCATTTGTAGGAATACACATCTCTACCAAATTTGGTCTCGATTGGACCATTTTTACGAGAGTTATCGTGTTAACAGGCACATGTATTATATATATATATATATATAAATTTTAACGAATATTGTTTTTGGGCTCTGGGCACCTAAAGACGAAAAAATAACATGGTCTCGGGCTTAAGTCTTACCATGAGACCTACGGTAATAGCTTTGACTATACATATTAATAGACGTGCCATTCTTATGAGCAAGCTGTAGTGGCTTGAGTTGTTCTAGAATCGGCTTGGGGAGTTAGTGCGTTGTCCCACGTACAGGTGCGCTGCCGTCTGCTACCCCCCTCCCCCCCTTCAGCCAACGTCCAACCAATCATAAGAGCGAGAGAGGGATGTGCGCCGTGCGCACGCACTCCTGAGGGCGGGGCCAAGTGAGCTTACAGCCTTCGCCACTAGGAAGCGGCACTACACTCTCGGGCCTTCCGAAATTTTGTTGGCGACAACTTTTAACCATGAATGACACGTCTATTAATATGTATAGTCAAAGGTAATAGCTTCTTCCATATGGGAAATTCGCTAAAATCACTTTAAATAGAAAATCTAAAAAAAGAAGGGGGTAAAGGACTTCATAGCACCCTGTATATGGGATTCTGAAGTCAAAAATTTTAATTACATGGTCAAGTACTAACTTACCTTTTTTCATTGTTTGGAGCCAAAAAGATACAATTTTCTTGTGGTGCTGAGGTCGGTCAAGACACCATTGCGAGAGACTGGAAATACTCTCATGTGTGTCTTTCAAACCAATAAGTTTTTTTTCAAATGCTTCTTCATCAAAAGCAGTCATAGTGAAAAGTAAGGTTACATCAATCTGAAAATGTATATGACAAAATAATTATTCTATTGAGTAGTTTTAAAACATTTCAGAAATTTAAATCTTTCTGGATTCAACAGTCTTAACAACAATAACCTTATGAATAGGTATCAGAAAGAGACTTAGTTTTGGAATGATTTCATTATATCCAGTATCAATTTTCAATAATTAATTATTTACTCCTTCAGATTGCAAAAATTGTAAAGAGTATAAAATAAATTCATCAATAAATTCTAGTAAAGAGTATAAAATAAATTCATCAATAAATTCTAATCATGAGTTTACACCTCTCAGGAGTAGAAGTCAAACTATAAAATTTCTGTATTCAGTATGAATATCATTTGTTAGATTCATCCTTACGAACCTAGACAGCTTTATAATCAACCTCTTTTTTTCAATTTTCTGAATGGTTTAAAATTAAATAGTAAATTCAATTCTATAATACGAGCAAGGTTTGTATATATATATGTTTGCACACGAATCTCGAAAACAGCTCTAACGATTTTCTTTAAATTTTGTAAATAACTAATTTCTGAGTAGAAAATAAGTTCTAGATAGGTCAATGTCCAGGAAAATTCTGGTTTTCTTGTAATATTAAGCTTAAAATCTAAAAAATTATCACTATGCATATGGAGAATCAAAATGTGAACAATACAAATCAAAACATCTGTTTATAACCGTTTGACAGTTGTTGTTGACTGAAGATGGTGGTGAATATGTGAATAGAGGTTTTGCATGAATATTTATTTTATGTATAAATTAAAAATCATCAAATTACTAAACAATTTGTAAAATCTATAGGGTAAAATAACTGTGCGAAATAAAAGCAGAGAAAGGTATTTCCAAAATTTTTCCTGTTTTGATAGAAAACGCATTTATTATATTGCTTGAAACCACTGTAACAAACCAATTAACTGGTGTAAATTAAATTTCTCTTTTGCTTTTCAATCCTCATTCCTTTTCTAACAAAAATGTTGATCACAGGCTAATAATAACTGTACGGATAATTAAATACAGTACAAGATCAGCTAAAACAATTGAGATTGCCCAAAAACCGTTAAACGACAATTCGAATTTGGCCGACGCCGTAGCACAGTGGCTAGCGCTCAGGTTTAACGTGCAGGAGGTAGTGAGATCGATCCCCAGCCGAGTTTCTATTTTTGTTCAGTGTTTATGCTATATTAATTAAGGTGTGGTTTTATTTAAACCACATAAATGTTTCATTGAGTAATAAATGTGTTTTAATTTTGATAATTAACTTGTATAATACATGTCTTATTCTATCTGAGCAAAGCTCGGTCACCAGGTACTAAAATACTAAATAAAAATAGTAAATAAAATTAAATAGACTGTTTTAATGATGTTTTCAAAAATTCAGAAGAAGGACAACTGGCTGCCAGGAATTTTTTTTATCGAGAAAAAAGGTCATTTGCAGAAAGCAGAAATTTTTGGGAATAGAAATTGAAATGAATCTAACCTAGAGATTACAGATTAAATTCTGTCATAAAGAGACCTGAATTTATTAAATGCTTGTAATTAGCAAGGTTGTTGGTTGGAGGTGTTGGTTGTTGGTTTTATCTAGTCTGAACTAGATTAATTATTTATTAGGTACTAGCAGTAAGCCCGTCCTTTGTACGGGTTGTAGTATTCAGTTTAAAGAAGAAAGATCATAATACCAAAATGTAAACCTGAAATTCTAAACAAATAAATACAAAGAAAATAAATCAATACCTAGCACTATCATTTAGCATTACTTTACAATGAAATAGATTAGACATCATAACATTTATACCATTATTATTAATAGTTATACATTAAAATAACTTTTAAATAAGCTTATAGTATGATTTTGAAATAGATTCAAATAAATGTCCAATATAAACTAACTAATAATGATTCAACAGTTGTTTGTTTTTCTTTCTATTAAAACTTTAAACTACAAAGACAGCTGATTATTACCAGTAGGTTATTCAATGAAAACTGAAGTAAAATGTGACCAATATCGCGTAAAAAGTGGGTTTTAAATGCTCGTTATTTACTTTTTAAGGATCGGCGTACAATTTTAAGTCTTTAAAAACCTTCTCTGGAATGTAGAGAATGTATGAAATAAGTTTCATTGTTATCAGTTCTCCCATTTTTTTTGGAGAAGATGGCGTAAAATGTCTCCTGGAGCGTCACAGACAAAAATTGAGATAAGACTTGTTTCGGCTTCTCCAATGCATGATACGTAAAAAAATAACTAAATACCCTTGTCGCAGCAGACCAGCGTACTCAGCGAATTTCCAAATCAATAATATAATAATAATAAAAATAATATGACAAGTTTTATAAAAATCTGTCCATAAACATGAGAATTATTTGCCTTTTCTCCATAAGATTAACATGGGAATGAGTGTGCAGGTTAGCTGCTGTGAGGAACACTGAAAGTAGTCATTTCTACCATAAATAGTTTTTATCGTAACATTCATACCAACTTTAATCAACATCTGTCCATAAATAAAGGAGTTTGCCTATTCCCTATATGATTAATATGGGAAAAGAGTATGCGGGTTTGCTGCCATGATAAACACATAAACTATGATTTTTAAGCATAAAAGGATAGATCTCAACCACATGAAGCTAAATATCAAGTTTCATAAAAAAATATTGATTAATATGGGAAATATTAATTTTTCCCTGTCCTCCTTAAGATTAACATTGGAGCCCCACAATACAACGTACTGTGTTTAGATTTTTTAATATCTCGGTAACCGTTGGAGATAGAGAAAAACTTTAAGAAACTTAATTGTGTAGTTTTTTAAGCTGATTCCAATGGTGAAATATAAAATTAGAAATTTTTAAAAATTACACGTGAAAAACGCAAAAAAAACCCATTTTGGAGTACAAAACCCCCCTAAACTACCCGTTCCCATTGACTGATATGTCTGGTTTACGAACTCATCCGAGCATTTGTAGGAATACACGTCTCTACCAAATTTGGTCTCAATAGGACCATTTTAACGAGAGTTATCGTGGTAACAGACACACACACACACATATATATATATATAAATATAAAAATTTTAACGACTATTGTTTTTGGACTCTGGGCACCTAAAGAAGAAAAAATAACATGGTTCCGGGCTTAAGTCTTACCATGAGACCTACGGTAATAGCTTCTTCCCTATGGGAAATTCGCTAAAAATTTTTAATTCTGAGCAATGTACAGACAAAACTCTTATTTTATTTATATAGATGTTCTAATGATTTATTATGCTCAATTTTTTCATTTATTCAATACTGTATTGAGTTTTGAGTTTTGGGGAATAACTTCAGATGCTTTGTCAGTGTTCAGAGTACAACAGAAATATTTATGAATTATGAAGTTTTCATCTCCCTGTCCATCCTGTAAACCCACTTTTCCATGATTTACAGCTTCTAACTTTTCCCGGTTAATAGGCCTACATCTTTAAATTTTTAGCCTACTTTTATTAGAACGAATTTAAAACTTTTTCTCAGCAACATCATATTCATCCCTATTAATTGCACGGGCCTCGGGTAATAAATTTAAGTGGGGAGCAACATTTTAAAGGGTTTAACCGAAGAAATGTGTGCTTACTACTTTAGTTTGCTTTGCAGACAAACAAGTTATAGCCAAACTTCGCTCTCTGCGGAAAATACTCCCCATTTTGGGAAATAAGTATACTCGTCCTTGATTTTGAACATATAAACAATTTTTGGATCTGAAGTTATTTTTGGACAATTACTTTCACCCCTTATTCATAGAACATGGAGGCAAAATTGTTTTCTTTGTCAAAATTTTGGAATTTGAGTTGAGAGCGGATATATTTGTTTTGAGACTCCCTGAATCCAAAAATTTGGTTTTCGGACTGATGTTTGTTCATCTATTTGTCTGTCTGACCCCTAGGCCACCCTTAAAGATTTCTATGAAATTTGGTACATAGGCACACTGTGGGCATATCTCCTAGCCATATTTCATTTATTTATTTTAATTTTTGCTAATAAGTTTACCCCCAAAAACACTTTGGTGACACAATTGTGATGACCCAATTTCTCAAAATTTGCTCTATTGACTTTGATTAAAATTCATGGTTTATTTGTATTAAGGTCCCTATTAGTATGACATCACTTATATGTCTATAAAACTAACGGTTCAAAAGTTATGAGAGACCTTTTATTGATTTTTTTTTATTTTCAGGCAAAAAAATAATTTGGCTATTATTCTTACCATTAAAACTGGCTTAAAAAACTAAACAAATTACTATTTGAATCATTAGTCTACAACTAACAGTTCTAGAGATATGTAATTTAATGTGCATTGTAAATGCATTATCTTGTCTGAGAGCGCCCAATGTTTTTCTATCGGAGAATATTAAAAACTCAATTTCTTCCTTATTTACTAACTGTCTTCTCCCCAATTTATGAGTTTTAAATTATATAATTAACTACCGCAATAATTAAAACTGATCTCTTACATCTATAGGTTTAAGAGCATGCTGAAAGCATTTTTACTCTCCAAAGTTTATTTTTCCGTCAGAGAATTTTAAATGATCATTCTTTTTAATTCTAGTTTTTTTCCTGCTTGTTGTTATTAGTTTTAGTTTTATTTTATTTCAAGCTAGCCTAGTCAACTTTAGAATCAATTTAGCAATTAAATGTAGGTTTTATGACAATAAAATATTTGATTTGATTTAGCTTATATATATTTAATAAAACAGTTAAAAGTAAGCAATTTTAGAAAGTAAAAGGCGTTCAGAAAACAGAAATAAAAGCTGAGTAATGTAGGCCCTTTTCACCTATAATCAAAATATTTGGTATTGAAATATAACTATTGTTTTTGGGTGAATATGCAGGTATCAGTTATATTTTAAAACCTAAACAACACTGTTCAAGTAGGTAGCTGCTCAATCAGTAGCCCAGAGGACTGCTATATCAAAAGTTCTGTGTTGAAATTTCGGATGGTGTGCATGCTATTTTAAGATGTCTTAAAATACTTACTTAAAATAAAACTTGTCCAAGTTTAGGTAAATTAAGTCAATAAACCTCTTATATTAACAGTTAAATACATAGCATTTTTTTTAAATCCTTAACTGAGTAGCCTAATTTTGTTAGGCCTACATGGTTCGAAATTTTCTATTGTTGCGAGTCATTTTTAATATATATTTATATATTTCACCGAGTAACGTGAGCAGGTAACCAGGTATTTGTAACGTTAAGCTCGCCACAATTTAGGCAACCCATTGACCAACAATCTCATTGCTTTCGACCAAATTACCCAAATATCGCCCAATGTAGAGCAGTTTTGAGCAGATTGTTAGCAATCTAGCGGTTGCCCGGTGACCCCCAGATTGCTAAATCTTTCCACACAATCCAGGTCGCCAGGCAATCTGCATATCCACTGGACATTCTACTGTTCCAACTGACACTAAATCAGTACCATGACAAGGGCTGCAATCTTTTCACCGCCAAGATTGCTTTTTCATAATTGTGATTGTTTTTCCTTTGATGATTGTGATTGTTGATTGTGGTTGCTTTTTGTGTTTATAATAATTGTGATTGTTGATGTTATGTATTTGTGGTTATAATGAAAAAAAGTCTTATGACGTTGCTATACAAATGTATTTGTTAATCAGCAAATAACGACTCTGACTCTTCATCAAAAGCATACTAAGTAGGAGATTGCTTGGAAGGGTGATTGCAAGGACAAAGAGACACCAGCAATTAGATTGCCAGTCTACATACAGCTGACCAACTCGCCAAATGTATGGGGGAGTTTAACACAGAATCATCTACTTTAGGTCTACTAATGTATGCAAAAATTCCTGGTTTTAATATTTCTCAGGGCAGTCACCCCATTGAGGCTACATATGACATTCTTATGGAGTATATTTATATAACTTCCTTATTTATAATCATGCTATGATATCATTTTACATTGTAAGGACAAAAATGTATTTATTATAATGGTATTATATTATAATTAACCTTAACGTGGTTTAACTTATGATCAATCTTGGTTTGTATCATCTCTAGTAATTCATCAATGGATGGAAACTTACTGAGTACACAGGTCTACTGCTACAGATTTATTACATTATGTAGGCCCTACAGACTATCTTCTTTATTTGTTTAAGATAAATCAAAAGTCTGAGCCTATGATGGACCTTATTTATACGAGAAGGGTTGTACACTGCATGTACTTGAATACTCAACATTTAAATAATTACAGGGCTTATAACTTTGCATTAATGATATGTATATTAAGTGTGATATGGTATATTATATGATAAGTGTCTTAGTAAAGGAGAATATTTTAATTTTACTAGGTCGGAGATTAAAAATTCAGACTAAATTATGAAATTGATTAGAGATGATTTTTTAACAATGACCGCCAAAATAACATTTATAAATTACATATTGAATTTAATAACATTGTTTAATTTTCTGTATTTTTGTTAATTTCCTTGTGCGTGACATTTCATTGTTATAATTTTAAAAGATATACATTTACAATTTAAGTATTAACTGTATTAAAGAGAAACGCAGGTATACGATACTAACCTAGGATCTCCAAGGGGAGTCTTGTCAGCAGTGTTGATTCCCCAATACACTCAACACTAAAACACGCTTACTGAAGAGAGTCACATTTAACAGTTGTCTAGAGTCCTGAACTTCAAAATCATTCTCTATTTCAATAAAACCCTATTTCATGAACGTATCAACAACACTAACTAAAATAGTGTACAATCCCAATTAGACAGACCGACAGACCTTCAATCACTTCAATCGAATCTTTTATTATTTTCAATTCAGTCAGACCATTTTCCTTCGACTGCCGAGGGTTGACAGACAGACGAGGAGATAAGAAACTTTAGAGTAATGTCCCAAGCAGTTATATACATATACAGTTATATGAGAATCAGGTGTGCATGGTCCATTACTCTATGCATATGTTGCGATAAGGAAACAATATATAATTTGCTATATTTCTTATTTATTCTTTTGTATTTGTCAATATCTCTCTCAGATTAATAATATAAATTATATGTTCATTAGTATAGCATTAGGTAGAATACTTTGCTAGACATTCACAATGAAAGCACATTTGGTTTACTATTAAATTAAAAGGAAAGAAAAAAGGAGGAAAAAAATTAAAGGAAATAAGTCATGAAGATTTACAATTATTGTTCCTCAATTGCATAACCCATCCGTAAATTATTATTTTTTATGTTAAATAAGTCAAGGTATTTTAAAAAACACTAACCCGCTGTCAGCTCGCTAGACAGTTTTTTACTGTTCGTAATCGGGTAAAAATAATCGTAATCGGAGATCGTAATTAGATGAAAAAAATAAGCTGCCCATTTACTGGTATATTCTTTGACTATTGACTATCCAATATTGACGTCCTTATTACCTTAGTTCCTTTCACTTCTATACATAGGGCTTGACTGACACTCGTCGAAGTCTGAACACCCAGTCTAACTTAAAATTCTCAGAGATTGGTATATCTCTTATAACTGTCAATCTGAGAGTGGTGTCCTGGAAAAAGGATGCTTGCTTGGAATGCTCATGGTTTTCCGGACAATGAGTGTTTACAGTCCTAGGGCGGTGCGGTGTAGCCTCAAATAAAAATATTAGAGTGTGCTCCCTTGGGTAGGGCGAACATTTTCTGAAGGACTTGGGAGGAAATTCATTCGGTAGGGCGTTCTTTTTCAGAAGGACTTAGGAGGCAATATTTCACAGACCACAGGAGGTATTGGAAGAGAGTATGCATAGAGTAAGTAAGCTTTATTTTTGTTCTCTATCTCGTCAGGTTGCAAAGAGGTTCCTGAAACTTGGCAGGAAGGATGCCAAACACTTATCACAGGTATCGTCACTGATCACGGTAATCTCAGGTAGCATCAACTACGCATGAGGGTCTTTGACGGAGACGCTCTGTATAAGAAATGTTGTCTGCATGAGGAAACTGTGGATCATCTACTTTTTGATTGTATAGGGCTGGAAGAGATGAGGCCCTCCATCCTAGGCAATTCGGAAAGGGGTAGTTTTCTGCCTCCTAATAAGTTTGTTGTCAGGTTGTTGCCGTTTTCCAGGTCTCTTCAATTGGAAGATTTTCAAAAAAAGAGGAGTTAAGGGTGCGACAAAAAGCCGCTACGGCTGAAGCGCCTTGGGAGAAATCCGCCACTTTGAATGAATGAATGAATAAACGGTACCAGTGGACTGACACATACTTTCTCCCTTAAGTAAATTTAAAAAAGACAATCTGTAATAAAACTATCATGTTCTACAAAGTAATTCTAAATATTAATTAATAATTTATTGTTCAAATTGTATGGGGGGAACCCCCCCCCCGGTAATACCAAGCTTTTTTGAGCTGGTTTTGTTCGGTGATTTGACCTTACACTTCATACAAAGTTTCATGGAAAACTGGTGGAAAGTAAGGAAGAAATTGATTTTTTTATATTTTCCATAAGAATAACATTGGGCGCTTTCAGACAACGTACTGCGTTTATCTTGGACACTAAATTTAACTTTTCTCTGGAACCGTTAATCGTAGACAAATAATTCAAAATACTAATTTGTTTAGTTTTTTAAGCTGGTTTCAATGGTACCAGTCAAGTTATACTTTACTTTTATTGTATTCGCTAAAAGTTTAAAAATTTGATTTTTTTGACATTTAAAAGCCCATAACTTTTGAACCGTCATTTTTACAGACATGCGGGTGGTGTCAAATTATTTATTACTCTATGCACTATAAACTATCAAATTTTAATCAAAATCGTTAGAGCCGTTTTTGAGAAAATTGGATTTTTCACGTTTTATAAGGGTTTTTAGGGGTGAACTACCCTTAAAAATCCAAAATTCAAAAAAATGAAAAAACGCCTGGAGATACGGTGACTATATATATACATGCCAAATTTCATGTAAATCGGACAAACGGGTTGGGCTGTGGCACTGTACACATACAGAGACACACACACACACACACACACACGGACGGACAGACATCACGCCAAAACCCACTTTTTTTGGATTCAGGGGACCCCAAAACGGATATATCCACCCTCAACTCAAATTCGAAAATTTTGACGAAAACAATACTTTCTCCATATACTATGTATAAGGGGAGAAAGTAAAAAGGAATGAAACGTCGGTGTGCCACTTGAATATGAATAAGAGATCAATGATATTTGTACCCGTAAGTTTATGGCAATTTTGAAGAACAAATAGTATTTTACAGCTTTTCGATTGAGATCTCAAATTTTATCTGCCGAAAACACTGCTGCTATTCAGCGTTGTGGCACCGGTCAATAGCATATGGTTACATTGGAATCTACCGGATGTCCTACAATACTTTATACTTTTAACTGAAATACAAACCTGGGTGGGAAATGCACCCAGGTAGGTCATTTCAAGCCAAGCCAAGTATAAATGAGAAATGTGTGTAGGATAATAGTGGCACGATCTTGTAGTATTTTTTACTGACTAAGGGTGAAATGCTCCTTAGTAAAAATTGTTAATTAATAGCCCAACAGTCAATGGCATATCTAACGGAGGCCCTTCTAAGGGAATCCGCAAAGACCATCCTCATAATAAGACTAGTTTGTAATTTCAGAGGCTGTGGTTTTGACTCCACGTAAACTGTATATGTATACAGTATAACGTAGAGACCGAACCACTGCCTCTGAAATTACGAACTAGTCAATTATGAGGATGGTCTTTGCGGATTCACGTAGTATTAAATAGTGTGGACGTTAAACTACACAAGATAACACTACACCCACCAATCAGTGCTCATAACTATCTACAATTCGTGACCTCCAAGAATCTGGATTACAGAAACACCACGGTCCCAGTCTCTTTTTCAACTTTGTAATCAACTTTCTCTGTTAACAGACTCGTCGAAAAAATCTTACATCGTGTTCATGCAATATAACCGGTAATAGCATGTAATATAACCGGTCACCTTCATCTACCAAACTTGGAGTTATTTGTTCCCGTGTACTTTGATTTTCATTTAACCTTGGCATAACCGGTGTCAATTGTTTGTGTGGCTGAACAGAGCCAAAGGCATTTGAAATTGGTAGTGCGACTGAGCGTAATCAGTTTAGTTTTTTTTCTACCAACAGCAACAAGAAGTACCATTTTCCCTTCATCTTTGTGGCTTCCGGTTAGTAGAGTTTACTCCGTTGTGAAGATGTAAGTATTTATTAGTTTATCGGGTTGAATCTTAATTATGTTCAATTTATGGTGGATTTATAGGTTTTTAAATATTTGTATTTCTATGTTACAGTATTTCTATTCATATTACATGCCTGTTTTTTAATGAGGTTTACACATTTAAGGTTATATCTGACTTTTATTGTTTTTGTTATGTTATATTTTAAGTTACATTAAGTAATTGGCTGCGTTACACTAAATACAAAATCAAAGAATTCTTTACCGTGGAGGGATGATTTTTCTGTTGTTAACCCTCTTAAGTTTCTCATTACAATAACGATAATGTCAATTGATTTGTTGCAAATTTGTAGTTTTGTTTAGACAAGTAAAAAGTATAAAACACCACAAAATCACACAATACTGTATATCACCATAAAGTACATAAATTATACTACAAAAATATGTAGTATGTCTTATCTTAGCTTCTCATCTTTGTAGGTTGAAATCCAGGTAGACCCTATTCTTAACCCTCCACCTGGCATTTAATTTACTGTGTACTGGCATGGTTCTAAGGACAATTTGCAGTTATTCAATTTTTTTGCTCCTAAGGCCTTAATTTATTGTCAATATGTCAAGTATTATATATCATTCTGTTTGGAAAAAAACAAGGAACAATTTAATATCACATTTGTCAGGTATAATGGAGAAAATAATAGTAGCCTATCATAAGCATATATAATAAAAAGATAAAGAAATTAAAGATAAATTACTAAACATTCCGTAGCATGGGGGACACATAAATAATGAAAGAATACATCTAAGATATACAAAATATAGGGAATTTTATTGGGATTAAGAAAATATATACTTTATTAGGGATTTTTGTTAGTTTTTAGGGTAAAAAAATATTTTTTGTGCATGTATACTAATATTTACCTCCGGAAAATCATAGGTTTTGGCCTACAGTTATTGATGATAACATTAGACATAAAAGAAATTTGAAATATTTGTATTACTATGGTTCAAATAACATAGAAAATGATAATTATTAGAACCCACATACCTTTTTTTGATACAACTCCATCAGATAGCATGCATTTTTCTAGGATACACTTCATGCAAAAGTTAGTCCACCACCAATACTTTCTCAACTATCTCCATTACCATTACTTTTATAAAATAAATAAAACTACTTCACATTGATAAAAACACTGTACATACTAATAACTAATGAATTTACAAAATGCAACAACAACATGCAATTAGGTCTCTGAATTTTATTCTGAATCACTTGACGAATCTCGTCTACGTTTCCTTCCTGGTTTTGGTCTGTAGTAGTGATTCAACAAATAAAAACAGTTTTGATGGATACCACCATTACAACCTGGGCACCAATATGAAGTCCTTTTCTTGATATTTTTCTCTAAACAGACTACACATTATCTGTTGTTTCTGTTGGGGAGAAGAGTCAGTTCATGTTTAGGCCCTAGGCAGTCCCCTCCTGGACCAGGTACGGCTACAGGCTCTCTTCGCTTGTCGTAAGTTCCTCAACAATTTTTACTAAGAAATCTCTGTGACTGAGTGGTCTAACTGTATCCAATACTATAATACGAGCAAGGTTTGTATATATATATATATATATATATTTGCACACGGATCTCGAAAACGGCGCCGAGGAATTTCTTTAAATTTTGGAAATAACTAATTTCCGAGTAGAAAATAAGTTCTAGATAGGTCTAATGTCCAGGAAAATTCGTATTTTACTGTAATATTAAGTTTAAAATCTAAAAATTTAACATTACGCTTATGGAGAATAAAATGTAAACAATACAAACCAAAACAGCTGTTTATAACCGTTTGACAGTTCTTGATTGAAGACTGCGGGGAACAATATAGAGGTTATGCATTAATATTTATTTTATGAATTAAATAAATGCAAAATTATCAGGTTACTAAACAATTTGTAAAAGCTTAAGGGTTTAAGGAACTTAAGGATAGCTGTGCGAAATAAAAGCAGAAAAAAGTATTTCCAAAATCTCCCGTGTTTTGATAGAAAACGTATTCGTTATATTGCTTGAAGCCACTGTAACAAACCAATTATTTATGTAAATTAAATTTCTCTTTTGCTTTTAAATCCTCATTCCGTTTATAACAAAATCAGTTGATTACAGGCTAATAATAACGGTATGGATAATTAGACAGTAAATGATCGGCTTTGGCTAAAATACGCTAAACGGCATCGCTCAATTGACTAACGTCGTAGCCGAGTTGTAGCGTGTCGGCCTCAAGAACTATAGGCCGCGAGTTCCATCTCCACCAGGGGCGATACTTTTTCTTCAGTGCTATATTAATTATGGATAATCAGACTACATATCTGTTGTTTTCGAGGGTTTTTAGTTGAGGTGTAGGTACGCTATTTTTTTTCGTATTTTATACTAATAAAGAGTGATTATGTTACCAATACTAAAATAAAAGCAAATCAAGATCAAAAAAATTGCAATAAAATTAAAATTAAAAAAATACATCCCAAAATAGAAAAAAAATGATTATTGGTTATGCAAAAAAATAAAAAAAACATATCAGGTACTGACAGCAAAAGCTTAAGGTTAGGAACAATAAAAATATAGCAAAAAAACATTTCAATCTCCCAAAAAAGAAAGCCAAGTAAAAAAAGTTTAAAATCCAATTAATGCAAAAAAAACCCTTTTCGCAAATCCTAATCCAAAAAAAAATATCACAGGCTAAAAATAAAAAACAAAAAAAAATCGCCTAAAAAAACACATCGCTCAATTGACTAACGTCGAGTTAGGTTCGGCAAACTAAGGCGAGTTCCATCTCCACCAAAAAAAAACAGGCTATAAAAGATTAAATCGGTTTTATTTCAACACATAAATTTTTCATTGGGCAGTAAATTTGTTAATTTTGCTAATTAACTTGTAAAAACATGTCTATTCTAAACCTAGCAAAGCTCGGTCACCACTTCCGCTTATAAAGAATAAAAGCATTATGTATCATGTCAAGAAAATTTGTGAATCCTTCCAGTATTTCCAGTTGGGGGCGGAGCAAGAGTAGTGGTACATAGTTTTGTCCTTGGTGTCAACGCCTCCCATGAAGCGGTTGTATTCTGCAATAAGGACTGGTTTTACTACTGTTTTATTACTCTTTTTACCTTTATATGGTTTATTTTCTTCATGGCAAGCAGTTGTCAAACAGTAAACCGGTTTTTGCTTTTTTGTCTCCCTAAACCCCACAAGTAGGACATCTTTCTTCCGGAAATAAACAATCTGTCCAACTCCTAATTTCTTATTCAAGAATTTTTCTTTATTGTCCCTGTTAAATAAGTGGCTCTTTCCAATAACTTTTCAGCTAGGGGAATTTTTGTATACCAGTTATCGGTAAAAAGATGATAGCCCCTATCCAAAAGGTTTGTTTTAGTCAGTAGACCAATTACAACCTTTTGTGCTAGAGGATCATCCCCATCAGACTTGAAATCTTTCCCACTGTACAATTCAGAGTGCAAAACATATGATGAGTCACTGTCACATACTTCAAATTTCTTTATGCCAAATCTGTTATGCCTTTTGTTTGGCATGTACTGTATATAAGTACATCTATTCTTCATGCCAATAAGGCTTTCATCAATACAAATATTTTGTCTGGGAATGAAGAATTCTTTGAATTTTGAATTTATTTCATTAATGTAGGGCCTAACTTTGTACCAAGGGTCATAATCAGGTTGGTCTTTAGCAGAGGCCGGATTGTTATTGATATGTAGTATCGAATTTATAATTTGGAATCTTCTCAATGACATGGTCTCTGGGAAAAATGGTGATCTTTGGGTTCTACTGGTGTCCCAGTAAAACTCAATATTTTTCATTTGATTCAGTCCTATATTTATCATTATTGCTATGAATTTTTTCATTTCGGAGCGACGGTAACATCATACCACTGTCTTAAACGACTGTTTCTTCTTATTTCGCCGTTCTCAGTCTTGTTCCTAAAAGAATATTGTGCAAAAACATTTGTCTCCCTGGTCAACATTCTCCAAATTGTTTGCGTAAAGAATAAATAAAAATACAATACCGGGTTGGAATTTCTGGGAGGGACATTTTGGATACCAGTTTGGGTTTCTCTAACTAAAAAGTCAGCCTTTTTTCCGCCTCAGGGGGGAAAATGTTTACCCAAGTCGTACCGTGAAATTCTTGGTTGGTTCTAGGAATATCATCTAGGTCTAGGTTTTCATTTTCATAACTAGGCCTATGGTCATAGTCAGGAAAGTTTATTGTCTCTGCATCAGTTTCAAATAGCGTACCATGCTCCTCATTCCAATCCTGCAATTCATTGACATCTGGCCTGTAATTGTCTTCACTTCCAGAAGGGAATAAACTGGATAATGAATCAGAATCATGCTGATCAGAATCAGAATTAGACCTATAAGTAGGCCTACTTTCAACAACAAAATCTGACTCAGCATCACACATCTCAGGTCATGTTCATCGACAGATTTTGACCACTTGACTTGTCGTATATTATTATTATTATATTATTGATTTGGAAATTCGCTGAGTACGCAGGTCTGCTGCGACGGGGGTATTTAGGGATATAAACAAACAACAATATAAAGTTTTACAAAATATTTTCTACAGTAAAACTGCTGTGTAGGTAAGACTAAATCACAGACTTTCAAAATAGGTATTAAATGGCAAACATTTACCATAAATATAAAGTCTAGAAGTTTCTGAACAAGATGATTTACATTATAAATCGATCTTAAACCCTTATCGATCCTAAACCCTTAAATAAGCGGTTAAATAGAGCCTGCAGAGCCGCATGCTTTTGGGCAATTGACCCTTGGTGGTCCAATAGAGTTGCCCGAATTTGGGCGATTGACACTTAAAGGGCTAAAGTCAATTGCTTTTTATTTTTTATTGATTTTAAGGTTTTTTACCCATTTTACAAATAAATCTTTATGTCTATAGTTGGAATTATCCAGCTTATTTCACCCAGGCTGGTAGGTGCATGTCATCAGATAATAAAATTATAGTACTCACAGGACGCGCAGCATCATAATATTCATCACTCACAGTCTTTTTGAACGGGATTAAGACCAGTGTTTTTTGGTCATAAAATTGGTTTATTTTGATAAATACCTAACAATAAAATATTTTAAAATTTTTATACTGAACGAAGTAAAAAAAATGTTATACTTTAAATATACCATATGTTACTGCACATTATTAGGATAAAAATGTTTATACACAAAAGAAAAACTTAATTAGTTAATTGCCAAAAAATACAACAAAGAGTAGCAAAATAAATAATAAGAGTGTTCGTTCATGTTTTACTTGCAAAATTGCAACTTATGCCAAAAACTTAATCAGTTTCATAAAAGCTAGTATTTGACCACCATGGTCACTCACTCACTGTCGAACAAACCGTAAACAGACTATCTTCGTGACTGACCTACGGTCGGTCGAAATGACCAGTGCTTTACACGAAAGCAAATGACTTAGAATATAGGAAAGTGAGGAGGGCGGGAAGTGGTTCAGGCCATTCCTAGAAAGAGGTGCATGAGGTACAGTGGCAATGAATACTACCAACACCCACTAAGTAGGCCTATAAGTTTTCCTGAAAGTAGTACCAACACGGGCGTTTTGACCGGCATGTGAGTCCTCCCGGGTTAATTTCTTTCCTGCTTAAATTGCAAAATCTATGTTTTGACCAAGGAAGTAGACTTTTAAAACTTTATTTAAATCTAGCAAGTAACAGTATTTAAATCCTTTAAAAAATCCTATAAAATACCTTAGATCATAGTTTACATAAAATCTTCTGAAATTCAACGTATTACAATAATAATATTAAGATCACGTCTGGGTCTGAGTACTGTCCTTACACTTTTTTACCTTCATATTATGGAGTATAGTACCAATCAGTTTGTGATCATTTGTTTTAGCATACTTGAAAGAAGACATGGCCAAGTCAAAGAATCATACCAATCATAATCAGAGTAAGTATTTATATTTTTAGGCTATAAATTACCTGGTATTGGACCTCGATATCCACCATATGCAAGACCCATATGCATACATGATATGTAGCATGTGACATATTTTGTCTGATGTTTTTGCCATTCACGTTCAGACATTCACCTTGTTAAAGCCTAAATTCTGAGAATTATTTTCATGTTAAGGGTTATTTTTGAATAAGAATTAGAGCCTAGTTAAAAGATTGAAGTAAAAGGTTATTACTAGGGTTCATAATCTACTATAGATTTATGTCTTCATAGTATAGCTCAGTTATCCAAGTAAATTAATTTGTTTGAAATTGTATTGTTTTGTATTTCGCAATAACCTTTTAACTGAGAATCACAACCCTCTTTAGAGAAGGTGGTTCAAACTCCTCAAGTTTTCTTGAATATTCCGGGAATTGCAATTAAGACCTCGCTTGGAAGTCCAAGATAGTCATGAGACTAATTAGATTGATACCTTTAAAATTAAAGGTATCTACATATGCCTACTATTGCTGACAATATTAAGGGAGTGTACAAAAAATGTGTGTAACGTGGAGGGTGACAAACAAAAGCATAATGCCATTGAACGCTTTGATAAAGGCGAATCTGTGGCAAAAATGTGTACAGTAATCCCTCCCTTTCTGCGGAAGTTCAGTTCCGGCGGGTTACTGTGGATAACGAGACCTTATTTAAATAGTAAAATGAGAGTTAGGTTCTGAGAAAAAATTAAAAATAAAGTTGTTAAAAATAATAATGTGTATTGTAAAAAATAATGTGTATGTGTCTATTTAACTTGATAACTATAATGGTCTTGTAATGGTCCAATCAAGACCAAATTGAGTAGAGATGTGTATTCCTACATTCATTCATAGTTCATAATCTAGATATTACAACAATGGGAACGGGTAGTTTGGGAGGATTTTGTACCCTAAAAATGTTTTTTAGTTTCCATTTGTAAACTAACCCATTAAGGAGTAAGGATGTTTTTAACCGTCATTGTTTGAGAGCTGTTAAGGAATAAGGGTGAAAACTCAAAACACCTCAAAAGAGTAATTTTTTCACTAAATTACATTGCAACATGGGGTAAATAGTTAGAAACAAGTTTTAGGTTCAAAACGCCCTAAAATAAACGTTAAAAATAAAATTTTAGAACTTTTTCAATCAATTTTTCAATTTTCAAATCTAGAATCAAAGAATCTAAAAAAAGCACCGATTGATGTGTGTGTGTGTATATATATATATATACATAAATACACAATGTAAAGATATGTATTACTCTATCCAGGAGTCATACAATAATATATATTGCAGGATGTTGTAACACTCACATAACAGAAAGTTGTGGCGTTCTGTATTTTGGTCTTTCTTTTGTTAAATTGAAGGTAAAAGCCGGGTATAGTTTACATTCGCATGAACTAAGTTGTCTTTAGAACTTAAAACCCTATGAGTTTGAACTAAGATTTGTACCCTTTACTGTCTTATTAAAATTTGTTAAATAACTTGTACATTGTACGTTTTGAGTTGAGTATTATTAAGAGAATTCAATTCATCTTGTGAACTAACAAGTTCAAACCTTTGTTTTAGATCGCAAAGCTCACCGTAATGGTATCAAGAAACCCAAGCGCTTCAGACATGAATCCACCCGAGGTGTAAGTTGCCACATAACTACTTTTCTAGTTGTGCGGAAAATTAAATTATTTTCTATTTAATTCATAAGACAACGATGCACCCTGGTGTGTATATTATTTAAGAGAGTGACAAGGATAAGGTTTTGGTTTCTGATCAGATCAACAGATTAAATTTCTACGATCATAGATAACCCAATGAACATTGTTTGCCTGGGTATCAAATCATCCAAAGTATTGGATCACTCTTTTGATTGAATTGGTAACACTGTTAATTGTGTAGTGGGCAATATGAAGCATAGTTAAAAAGATATATAAAGGAAGTTCTAAATTGAAGCGTGATTGACGAGGGGGAAATTTGTCTTGTAACAGATGGTACAATTCCTTGGAAAGACGTATTAGTAGCGATAGTACCATTAATTTACTAAAGTGGAAATCACATTCATATTTGTACAGATTAGATTAATGAATTTAAACTCATGAATGAGAAATGAGTCTAAGATGATTTTGGCACAATCTTGTAGTCTTGTTACTGACTAAGGCTGACATGTTCCTTAGACAGAACTGTTAACCCCTCCCAGACATCTGGCCCATTGAGGTACAGTAGAACCTTGATTAACCGTCAGTCTCTATTAACCGCCACCCCACTAGCACAAAAAAAATTATGTTTCCGCATCAGCGCCGAGCCGGATCGTCTGTTGAGGCTCTATGATGAGTAGTTACGACTGTACTGCACACCTGCAATGTGCGTGAATCATTGGGGGCAAGGACACAGCTGGTTAATCCCTTACACTGTCTTCTGCATTCTACTGCTACTGTTTCATTTCAGTTCAGTATGATGCGTGGCTACAGTGAACTGAAGTAATTGCCAATTTCGAGTGCAATGCCTACTAGTTTTTTACGTGCTTTACCGTTTATTGTTGACAGTGCTGTTCATACGTAGTGTGTAATGCTCTTCTGTTATGGCTGAGAAACGGAAACGTATAGTTTTGGGACTCAACAATAAACAATAAATTATTAAACGCTGGTGGTTCATCTCAGAAAAATTACTGCCTGAAAAGCTCGACGGGGAAAGAAACAAAAGAAAATGACGGATTATTTAAAAAACTAAATATCGGTAACGTCTGTATTGAGAGTAAAAGTACGTACATGTACAGTTGATATTTCATTGTTTTCTTAGTAAAATATTTTAATAAAGTATTTTTACTTGAACTTACGTGGTTTTGTTTTTTCTCATTTAAAATAAATTCACATTAAGTACTGTGCAGTAATCATGAAAATAATTAGGACTTACAATGCCGCCGTTATAACATGCAAGGCAGTGAATTGCGATGTTGCCACGCCAAACACTGTCTAGGTGCTAAGTTGTATTGGCGCTATTATTATTTCTGTTATCCGTCTATTCGGTTATCTGTCATGGTCTCGGTCCCGAGGGTGGCGGTTAATTGAGGTTCTACTGTAGTACAGTTAAATAGAACTAGGCAAACTTCAAGTAGCGATTAAAATTACCCATTTTGAAGAGTTAAGAAAGGTTGCATAAAATTGCTTGTGTATGAGATAATTTGGTATTTTTTTTATTTATTGGTAATGTATTAGGACATAATATTTTTTTTTCAAAAACTATTTTTATTACATATAAAAAAATGTTTTGTAAAAAAAGAAAAACAGTTTTTATTTTCATAGCAGGGGCTATACTTTTATTGAAATATTCTTTAAAACCACCTGAATTATACATTTTTATAAACTTCAAAGTATTTTCTACATAGAATATAAAAATCATGTATTTATATTAACAAATGTATTTTGGAAAAATAAAATAAAAAAAGCTTGTGCCTCATGAAACGGCATTTTCAGCTGTGACTATCAGCAGAAAAAGCAAAACAATGCTATAGAACAACTCAACAGGTTGGCCAACCAAGCAAATCAATTCTAATACATGTTTTCTAAAGGACAGCAACACCATCAGGAAAAGTTTGAACTACGTTGAGAAATACCGTGTGGTTACCGTACACGTGACAGACTCGTGGTCTGGCATTCAGTCCACGCTTGGCTTCTCGAGTCTAGCTCGACCCCAATAGGTCAATCTTAATAGTAATATTAATATTGCTATTAGGAATAGTTAGTTAAAAATTTATTTAAATTTTCTGAGTATGCAGTATTACTGCAATAAAGTTATTTTATCAAATTTTTATTAAAAAAAAAAATTAGGAGTATATTTCTTGACCAATGAGTCTTATTGGTAAAACTCATTATCGACTGTCATAGACCTAGATAGGCATAATTTTCTTAGCAAACATTTTGTAATTGAAACTTATTTTTGAAAAAAAATTGGGATTAGTATTAGTACAAAAAATGTATTTCATCATGCGCTTTAAGTGTTGCAGTTCATTATAACAGTAAATTATATGATTAATTACAATACAGTTAGTAGCGCATAAAACTAACATAACCTTTCTGGTTCTATGCGCCGTAACAACTGTGGTAGATAATTGAACTCCTTTTTCAATTCATCTATAAGTGACATTTTTCATTATTTCACTTAAATAAAAGAAAATATAATGATATCTCTAAAATAACCCACACAGCAGACCTGAATTACGGTTACTCTGCGAATTTCCAAACCATTAACAGGGCAAAAAAAATATATTTTTATCAACTCCCAACTACACGTGCTAGGGGATCGCCGGCCGCTACACGCATGCAAGCTCAGCATTCACTCCCTCTAAAACAAACTAATTTGAATTTAGATACATTTTTAATATTGATAAAACTTTTTTATCAAAGTAAGGTTACAAATGGGTTATTAAAAAAATAAATAATCTATATATAATAAACGGTACCAGTGGACTGACACATACTTTCTCCCTTAAGTAAATTTAAAAAAGACAATCTGTAATAAAACTATCATGTTCTACAAAGTAATTCTAAATATCATTTAATAATTTATTGTTCAAATGGTATGGGGGAACCCCCCCCTCGGTAATACCAAGCTTTTTTGAGCTGGTTTTGTTTTGTGATTTGACCTTACACTTCATACCAAGTTTCATGGAAAACGGGTGGAAAGTAAGGAAGAAATTGATTTTTTTACATTTTCCATAAGAATAACATTGGGCGCTGTCAGACAACGTTCTGCCTTTATCGTGGACAGTAAATTTAACTTTTCTCTGGAACCGTTAGTCGTAGACAAATAATTCAAAATACTAATTTGTTTAGTTTTTTAAGCTGGTTTCAATGGTACCAGTCAAGTTATACTTTACTTTTATTGTTTTCGCTGAAAATTTAAAAATTTGATTTTTTTGACATTTAAAAGCCCATAACTTTTGAACCGTCATTTTTACAGACATGCGGGTGGTGTCAAATTATTTAGTGCTCTGTGCACTATAAACTATCAAATTTTAATCAAAATCGTTAGAGCCGTTTTTGAGAAATTTGGATTTTTCACGTTTTTTAAGGGTGAACTACCCTTAAAAATCAAAAATTCAAAAAAATGAAAAAAAACGCCTGGAGATACCGTGAATATATACATACATGCCAAATTTCATCTAAATCGGACCAACGGGGTAGGCTGTGGCACTGTACACATCCAGACACACACACACACACACACACACACACACACACACACACACGGACGGACAGACATCACGTCAAAACCCACTTTTTTGGATTCAGGGGACCCCAAAACGGATATATCCACCCTCAACTCAAATTCGAAAATTTTGACGAAAACAATACTTTCTCCATATACTACGTATAAGGGGAGAAAGTAAAAATGAATATGTCCTTTATGTGTTGCCAAATTACTCTTCTGATTGTCATGAAATTGTAGGAAGTTGCTCTATTTGTGTCTGGGAAGGTTTAAGTGAAAATTAATTTTCAAAAACTCCAAAAGTTTCCATTTTTTGGAGTTTTAAATTTCTAATGTTAACCTTATAGGGAATGTGTTCGTTTACAAATTTCCTACAATCAAAACATTTGATTTCTTAAACTACTACTGTTATTAAAATTTAGCAATACTTTATATTAGCAATATGCTTTACTATACAATACTGTTTGGTTTGTTTGTCCCAGTGTAATTATTTGTTTTTTTTGTTTTGTGCGAGTGAAATTAATGAATGTTAGATTACGCAAACTTCTATCATGGTCCCCAGGCTTATATCAGAAGCTCACTTTTCATTGGAAATTTGCTAATGAGGTCCTAGAATATTATTATAAAAAATGATGCGATTCAGAAAATTAATCTTTTCTATAAAAGCTGTATTACAGTTAGTTTTGGTTTGGGTTTAGGTTGGATTAGAAGATTGTGAAGGTATCCATTGTTTTGGGCCACCCATAATCGAGTATAGTCAGGTTAACTAAGATGCATGAGCTCACCCGAGTTTATTTACGAGTTAACAATAATAATTTATTAATAAATATAAGTTTGATCAATATCCGTAATAAATAAGAGCCTATTCTCCATAAGATCAACATGTGAAAGATTATGCAGGTTTGTTGCTATGACGAACACTTAAAGTACCTAGGCATTTTTAGCTTAAACCATTTCTATTTTGACCATTTATACCAAATTTCATCAAAATCTGTTCATAAAAAAAGGAGTTTTCTCTATAATTATGACAAACAGGAAAAGAGTACGCAGGTTAACAGCCATGATAAAAACAAAAACTATGATTTTTAAGCATAAATTTGTATTAATATATTAATATGATGAATATATATTAATATGATCTCAACCCCATGAAGCTAAATACCAAGTTTTATCAAAAAATTAAGGGTTGTGAGTGAAATCTTAATTTTTTAAATATCTCCGTACGGTAACCATTGGAAATAGAGAGATTGGAGATTCTTGTCCTTATAGAGAAACAGTTAAAATACTAAATTATGTACACTAAAACCTTGTTTATAATCCAAAATTCCGGTTTATTCGAAATGGTTTCGAGAGAAAACAAAACGTTGCAGGATAAGAACATCGCGATTTGCGACAGCCTAAACGGCACAGACTGTATTTGGCCCCTGTATGTTAATCTGTATGTTCAACCTTACCGGACGGCTAACGGCTTATAACACAGTACAGGGTCGCAAAACATAACTTGTTTACCCGGGATTAATCATTTAGCCACATTTACTGCGCTGTAGTTTGTGAAACAACTGATAGATTGCATGGTGATGTTGCTTTAGCCTCAATGCACTCACGAAACCAATATGGCTGCTTTGTTGGAATATTTAGTGACTGAAACCAGTTGTTGTAATCAGTAATGTAATTGTAATCAGTTTTAAGTTCCATATTTTCATGGTATTTTTATTATTTACTGATTTTTAGGTTGACCCCAAGTTCTTGAGGAATCTCAGGTTTGCAAAGAAAAACAACCTGAAGCCAGCTGCTCAGATCAAGCGTTTTGAAGAGCGCAAGGCAGCTCGCGAGCAGAGGATCTCTCAGAGGAAAACTGCCACAAAATAGATTTTTAATTAAATAAACACTTTTATCTATGTATGCCTTCACTCCTTTAACCTCGACCTAGACCTAATTAATTACCTCTGGATTAATCGCTTAGTCAAAGCTTGGCTGTACTAACCTAAAATACTATACTACCTGAATACTATAAAGCTTTCTTTTAAAGAGTAAAGTAGTACCTGATGACCGAGTGTTGCTTGGGGAAGTATATATTTGCTAAACAAATACAGGAACTCCAATGGCAGAGGACTTGAAATTATTTAATAAATTTACTTCACTAGTTTTATTTAATTATATTGGTTTTAGCGAATTTTTTGTGTGTTCTCACTTCAATTATAATAACGTTTACATTTAATAAAACCATCTTATTTTCTGATACAATTTAAAAAATTACATTTAAAAATAATCAAAATTTTCACTTATTCCTCACAACGAAAGATTTTGGGTCAGAATTACAGATAAATTTTGAATCAGAATACTAGAATCTAGTACATTGAATTGAATCAAATTGAATTGAATTGAAGTACATTGAATGAATCAGAATCTAGTACAGTAGAACCTCCCATATCCGATCATGATGGTAGTGGACCATTGTTGGAACAGCCAAAGTCGAATATCGGGAGGAGCAAATAAAATGCATTTCTATGGTAGAAAAACAGTTTTACTGTATATTAATACTGTAAAACTTTATTGTACCTCCAACACAATTATTTAAAAATCAAGACGAATCACAATTGAAAAATGACAATATTAATAGTTAATTTTAGAATATGCCTTTCATGTTTCAACATTGTAAGTATCAACAGAAGCATGGGAATGACAGATGGAAGATTGGGCACTAGGTCGGTTATCAGGAGGTCAGAAAAGGAGGGTCTACTGTTGTAAATTTTTTAAAATTTAAAATTGATTTGAATCACTATCAGAATATTTGATTTCTGACATTTAAAAGCCTATAAATTTTAAAAAACCATTACCTTTAGGAACATGAGGGTATTGGCAATATAAGGTTTAAACCATAGAATTTAATCAATATCAGATCATATTTTTAAAAATTTATACTTTGATTTTGAAAATTTTACAGGTGAACTATTCTCAACTTAAAAATGTTCTGAGGAATTGCCAAAATGCACCTTAGCACCTGATATCATTGAAATTAGACCATCCGATTGGTCTCAGGGCCGTTACATAGTCAGTCCACTTTTTTGCTGAACAACACTTTTGGGTTCGGGGAGCCTCATAATTGATTCATCCATTCTAAGCTAAAATACAAAAATTTTGACTAAAATAACACTTTAACAATATACTATGTATGGAGAGAGAAAATAAAAGGAATATGAACAAAATGTGTGCTTTGTCTGGGAGTAGAACTCTTAACATTGGGTGTAGAGGTAGAGGTTTAATTGTGAATAAACACAAGTAAAATGAGCGTAAACAGTCACCTATATTATTGAAGAATATACTACAGTACACAAAAAACTGCTTAACCAATACTAAACTCCACGTCCCTTGGCCAGAGCTGAGATATATCCATGTCAAAGTGATGTTTAACGTACTTCGCTTTCAAACTTTCTGAAGGATTGCAAATACTTCCCCCCAGAGCTAAAGACCTATCCATGTCTAAAATACGACAAAGCGTACACAAACGCCTAACATTGCCTAAATATCGTGTGGTGGTCATGGAAGTGATGCACTCGTGTTCTGGACTTAATATTTTTGAGTGATTCGTTACCTGCTTACCACTTTCTAAAAAGGGGCAAAGTACCAGCATAAGAATCTGAGTTTCGGTTCACAAAATGTGCCACAGCACTGCTCTGACCATAAATTGTACCGGTGCAGCGCTCCGGCTTCACTACACCACTGAATACTACTCTCAAAACATTCTCCCAGGATAGCTTAAGAAGAGATTAAACTGGTAATTTTTTCTTACTGTGTTCAATAACAGCATTGAATACAGTTTGTGGTTCTGATGAGGAACACACCAAAAAAGTTATTCTTCAGACTTAAACTGAATATATTGTGCAGGTTTTATATATATATATATATACATATGAGTTTATACAGGATGGTCTGAACCTGGCTTAAAACGTTTTTATGGTGAAAGAGCAACACAAATGCGACTCAAATCCAAAATTTAAAAAATTCTATTTCATACAATCTAATCTACTAGAGAAAATTATTTAGTCCATACATTTTTCAGGGGAGTTTGAATGGAGAAATTTATCTTGACTTTTTGCAACATGATTCTCCAAATCTTAGATGTAATTGATCCTATGCTCTGTGAAGACATCATTTATCAACAAGATAGAGCACCTTATTTCATGAATGATATCCGAGATTAACTGAGAGCTAACTACCCAACATGGATAAGCCGAGGAGGTCCAGTTCCTTGGCCTCCAAGATCTCCAGATCTGAATCCCATGGATTTCTTTGTGTCGTGATACATAAAGTCTGAAGTCTACGTGACTCCAGTGAATAGCGATGAGGAACTTTTAAACAGGATTCAAATCACAGCACAGGCAGGTAGGGATAGATTAAGCCAAAAATGTGACTGTTGGAGCAATTCAGAAGAGAGCCAGAGCGTGCATAAGGGAGAATGGATGATGTTTTGAAAATAAATTAAAATGAAGCTCTAAATTCTTATCATTTGATCAAGTCAGTACCTACAATAATTTGTTTTGCACTTGTGTGGGTACAACTTATTGCACCCTAATGTTATTTCCTGTAACAATAAAATCGATAATCTGTGTGCCTTTTACTTTCTCCCCTTATACATAGTATATGGAGAAAGTATTGTTTTCGTCAAAATTTTCGAATTTGAGTTGAGGGTGGATATATCCGTTTTGGGGTCCCCTGAATCCAAATAAACGGTACCAGTGGACTGACACATACTTTCTCCCTTAAGTAAATTTAAAACAGACAATCTGTAATAAAACTATCATGTTCTACAAAGTAATTCTAAATATTATTTAATAATTTATTGTTCAAATTGTATGGGGGACCCCCCCCCCCCCCCCGGTAATACCAAGCTTTTTTGAGCTGGTTTTGTTCGGTGATTTGACCTTACACTTCATACCAAGTTTCATGGAAAACGGGTAGAAAGTAAGGAAGAAATTGATTTTTTGTATTTTCCATAAGAATAACATTGGGCGCTTTCAGACAATGTACTGCGTTTATCGTGGACAGTAAATTTAACTTTTCTCTGTAACCGTTAGTCGTAGACAAATAATTTAAAATACTAATTTGTTTAGTTTTTTAAGCTGGTTTCAATGGTACCAGTCAAGTTATACTTTACTTTTATTGTTTTCGCTGAAAATTTAAAAATTAGATTTTTTTGACATTTAAAAGCCCATAACTTTTGAACGGTCATTTTTACAGACATGCGGGTGGTGTCAAATTATTTAGTGCTCTGTGCACTATAAACTATAAAATTTTAATCAAAATCGCTAGAGCCGTTTTTGAGAAAATTGGATTTTTCACGTTTTTTAAGGGTTTTTAGGGGTGAACTACCCTTAAAAATCAAAAATTCAAAAAAATGAAAAAAACGCCTGGAGATACGGTGACTATATATATACATGTCAAATTTCATCTAAATCGGACAAACGGGGTAGGCTGTGGCACTGTACACATCCAGACACACACACACACACACACACACACACGGACGGACAGACATCACGTCAAAACCCACTTTTTTGGATTCAGGGGAACCCAAAACGGATATATCCACCCTCAACTCAAATTCGAAAATTTTGACGAAAACAATACTTTCTCCATATACTATGTATAAGGGGAGAAAGTAAAAAGTGGGTTTTGACGTGATGTGTGTGTGTGTCTGGATGTGTACAGTGCCACAGCCTACCCCGTTGGTCCGATTTAGATGAAATTTGGCATGTATATATATAGTCACCGTATCTCCAGGCGTCTTTTTCATTTTTTTGAATTTTTGATTTTTAAGGGTAGTTCACCCCTAAAAACCCTTAAAAAACGTGAAAAATCCAATTTTCTCAAAAACGGCTCTAACGATTTTGATTAAAATTTGATAGCTTATAGTGCACAGAGTAATAAATAATTTGACACCACCCGCATTTCTGTAAAAATGATGGTTCAAATGTTATGGGCTTTTAAATGTCAAAAAAATCAAATTTTTAAATTTTCAGCGAAAACAATAAAAGTAAAGTATAACTTGACTGGTACCAGCTTAAAAAACTAAACAAATTGGTATTTTGAATTATTTGTCTACGACTAACGGTTCCAGAGAAAAGTTAAATTTATTGTCCACGATAAACGCAGTACGTTGTCTGAAAGCGCCCAATGTTATTCTTATGGAGAATATAAAAAAATCATTTTCTTCCTTACTTTCCAACCGTTTTCCATGAAACTTGGTATGAAGTGTAAGGTTAAATCACTGAACAAAACCAGCTCAAAAAAGCTTGGTATTACGGGGGGGGGGGGTTTCCCCCATGCAATTTGAACAATCAATTATTAAATGATATTTAGAATAACTTTGTAGAACATGATAGTTTTATTACAGATTGTCTTTTTTAAATTTACTTAAGGGAGAAAGTATGTGTCAGTCCACTGGTACCGTTTATTTATATAATGTGATTATAATTTTCTCAAACCAGGTTTACACTTAATGAACTGAAAAGAAAGCAAATATTAACTACTATTGATATTTTTTGAAGCAGTTTTGTATTGAAATTTGCTTCTCTCTAGTAATTTTCTATAAAAAATTGTTATTATAGGCTTATTTTCCCTCTGTTTTGAACAAATCTAAACTTTAGAGTTATAGTTGATTGATTTTATTAATCGTTCTGTAACTTTAGGCTCACCAAAAACCCTTAAAAAACGTGAAAAATCCAATTCTCAAATATTTAACGATTTTAAATATTTGAGATTATAGTGATAAGTTTTAAAAATAATTTGACACCACTTGATTTCTGGTAAAAAATTAATGTATTTTTAAATGTAATATTTTTTTTTCAGCGAAAAATTAAAATAATTATTGCCTAGTAGATTGTGTGAAATAGAATTTTTTTCTTGTGTGAAATAGAATTTTTTAAATTGTAAATTTGAGCAGCATTTGTGTTTTTATATCGCCCCAAAAACGTTTAAAGCTAGATCCATACTACCCTGTAAAGAACAGTACTTTGAGGAGAACCTTTATTATAGGGGAAATTTGAAAATTTAAAAAAAAAAGGTGTTTTGAATCCTTGACTCTCCAACCGTTTTCATGATGTTTTTTAAAATGTTTTCACTGAACAAAACCAGCTCAAAAAATTGGTATTACGGGGGGGGGGGTTTCATGCAATTGAACTCAATTTTTAAAATGTTTTGAATAATCACATATTTATACAGATTATTTTTTTAAATCGAAAAGAAAATTTCTCAAAATGTGTGTTTAAATAAACAATCAAACATCATGTTTTAACATTGTATATTAAAAAAGTTAGGTTAACGAAGATATTATTGATTCAAAATCCTAATTTTTGTTAAATGTCAATAATGAGTTTGGAGGGATCCCGAAACTAGCTATTACATACTTTTTCAAATCCCTTCTCTACCTCCTTGATTGCCGTTATTTATTCTTGCAACGTCAGAGATTTGTAGGTTCGCTTTGACGAAGCGAACCAGTTCATACACACGAGTGTTAACATGAAAGCAGACGAAGTCACAAATGCCAACACGAAACAAAGACGACGATTATCGGAACAAACCACCATCGATGATACACACAGATGTCAATGTTGTGATTTATGAGCAGTAGTGGACTAGTGAGTGGAGTGGGCGCGTTGATCTAGCTAAAAATAGTCTGAGGACAGGAAGCCCGAACGTCGTTTCCTGGAAAATCGCACACAATGACTTGTTCAGTTATACACACACACTATAGATTTCCGCTGTAAAAACTTCGAATTATCCAAAAAATTATTCGAATTAACCAAGATATTTTAACATTGTTTTTATATAAAATTCTAGGGACCAAGACAAAATTTGAATGAAACCAACATTTGATGAAAAAGGTGTCTTTGAATAGTACTATGATTTCTGTAGTTGCATTGATCTCTGAGATATTCATGATGTTTTTTAAAATGTTTCTGAATACTGTATAGCATATTCTAAGATAATTTTTTTTCTCATTTCTATTTTCTCAAATGCTTGAAAACGTTTATGTGTTTATTAAACGAAAATTCGCATAACCTTCCATTTTCATATTTCATTTATTCTATCGAACCAGTTGAATAATTATATTCTAAAATAAGTAATGAAAAAGTAGAAAGGACATTTAAGTTTATTGTAGGGTTTTACAATAGTAACTAGAATGTACCCCGGCATTAACTCATGGCTCTTTTTTGTAGAAGCAGTAATTTCCTTCCTTACACTGCCCCAGACAAAAATTCCATGTACTGTAGTTAATAAATGACATTGTACTTGCATGCGCAATATATAGACACAAGTACTCCCACAGTAACAGTACATTTCAATTTTCTCAACAAGGACACAGCAGAGTACACTAGGTTACAAACATAAATTATTTGTACATTTCACTTGAACTACAAAGAAACACCAGGAGATGTTACACATTTATTATAATTTAACTTAACATAACATTATTATAACATTTATTATAATTTTAACACATTTAACTAAATTCAGCTGCGCAATCATCAACCACCGAATTACACTTTACAGGCAGACTACATACTATCCGAACCAAATCATCTGCATATATATATATAGATATATATATGCAGTATACAAGAAAATAAACACTTAGCATTCACATTTACAGCAAGTTATTAACATATAATATACACTGCACTTGAACCTCGTGGGTTTTCTGTACTAACAGGCACAGACAGTATGTAGAAAGTGTGCCATTCTACATAGAAGTGGCAGCAGGCAGTGCACAGACCGCCTGAAATGTGATACTTACAATTACCAATTCTTGAGACAGGGACCTAATCTTTCAGTTTCATGATACTTTACCCAGAATATGACTGTGATGGTTTTGATGATACTGCACTGTTCAGGTTAGGTGAGCTTTGTTACAACGACTATATTATTTTTCAGGATCATTCATTAATAGCATTAATCAAAGGCAGGTGGACCCAGTCTGGATCCACCTGAACAGGCAAGAAGTAGGCTCTATAATTACTCAGCCATCCATGTATACTCTTAATAAGTTCATGTTTTGAGTAACTAAGATTAACTTTTTTCTGAAGAAAGATATCCTTTTTGAAGAAAGAAATTTTTTTATGATCAACTGGACTGAAATATGTTATATAAATAACCATGCACTGAAACTATGTACGCTCTCCAATTTAAAAAAAACTTAATGGGCCAGTTCATTATTCAAGAATTAATTTTAACACGGAGATTTTTCAAGACTCCTTCAGAAACTATTAGGCAATGTATGCACAAGAATGCAAGGAGGAACTGATACCCGACGCGAAGGCGAAGATTATTCTCTGTGCTTGACGTTTAGTTCACATACTCTTACGGTGTACAAGAATGTACATGTCCAAAAATAAATTAAAGAAATATCAATCACACAGTGTATCATTCAAACTAGAACCACGGAGAATAATTAAATATTTTATCCTGAGTAAACTCTTCAGTGTAGGTATAAAATCGGCGGCGTGTACCAGCTCGGAGGCTCAGGGATAATGGTCCAGACAGGGCCGTCGACAGGAGGAGCCATGGGGCAAATGCATAGGGGGCCAAAACTCACAGGAGGGCCAAATAGTAAAAATTAAGTATGAAAGTATTACATATTTAAAAAAAATTCAAAACATACAAGTGTATAAAATGTGGATTCCCTGTTAACATGAAAATGACAGATTACGTTCGAATGTTTTTCAGCTGTTTTTTATTTACCTGCTCAATATATATGAGCAGGGAATGATTAGTTTAGGCCTGCCGCACAGGAAATTTTACCCTGGGGCGTCTTGTACGACGTGAAATGCACGGACGCTTATATGGAGCACCGCACACAGAACCGGGCGAGGCAGGGCGCGTCAAAAAGATGCCCCGTGGCGCCTACGGGCAAAATGCGAAGCTGTCCTAAAGTTACTGCCTGACGTTGGTCGCATTCCCATAAGCACTCACAGCCCCAGGCGCGAGAGCGGGGGATTCTATGAACTAGGGGGAGGTTAGGAACTATCTATACAAAAATGAAATTCAGATATGGAACTTTTAAAAAAACAACGTGATGATTAACAGTGAAACTCAGACTTTAGTGAAAATTGATGGGCTCATCTGTGATGCCGTCAGACTTGCTAAGTGATGGAAAAAGAACTTTTCCAAAACGGTTATTTTTTCAAAAAGACCATACGGAGGGGCTGGTAGAGGGAATTGACCTGGAGTGAGAAAATACTGATAACTTATTTTGTTTGTAAGTAGACTCCCCAGTAAGAATTTTGGGAATGAGAAACCCAAACCAGATTAGTCAGTCTTGTCAAGTATAACGAAAAATGAATATGGAACATGAGATTAAAGATTAAGTTTGCAATGATTTGTTCATGAAGCTTTGATCTGTTTTATTAAACCTATACTAAGGGACCTCTACGAGGAACCTGACGTAGTAGCTGAGGTTAAGAGTAAGAGACTTCGATGGACGGGTCATATCATTAGAAGAGAGGAAAGAAACACAATAAAACAAGTGTGGACATGCAATTCGACGGGGAGGAGACCACGAGGCAGGCCAAAGAAACGCTGGAAGGATGAAGTTAAAAAAGACATGGCCAGGATGGAAGTGGATGAAGACACCGCAAGAGACAGGACAAGATGGAGGCAGTGCGTTGGTGAGGCCAAGTACCACTTGGGGTACAAATGGCCATGGGAGTAAGTAGTAAGTAAGAGTAAGTATACTGCTTTTATATAACAAATTTATTCATTAAACCTCCAATTGTTTGTCTATTTGTTAAATTAATTATCCTATATATAAATAAATACAAAATGTTAAAATTTATGGCTTCGGAAAATTTACTTCGGAGAGAAACCAAATATTCAAAGACTGTGACGGTGGCGACGTCCTGTAATCCAGTTACTTTGAGGTCACGAATTGTGGATAGTTGTAAGCGATGGTCGGTGGCTGTAGTGTGGTGGCTCTTGTGTGGATTAACGTCCGCACTATTGTCCGGCCTAGTCCACGACTATGGTTTTCCACTTCCCACCACGGTTTGGTCCAAATACGCCCGGTTTGGTCCATGACTATGGATGGCTTCCTTACTCCCTACTCCCGCACTGCTACCATATAAAAACCCATTCTACAAAGCCAGATATTCGTTTGGGCGTGGGATACAAAATCCCTGTTTTATTCTGGTCTTTGACTCCATTTCCTTCTACCCAGACCAGCAGAAAATAAATAAATAAACAAATCCATCCTAAACACTAACCCTTACAACACAAAAAGCAAAGCCAGGAATTCGTTAGGTCGGGAACAACCTCAACCGAAACCTTCCATGCACAATAATATAAACAATCCATAATATCCGAAACCTCATTCAAACCCTCATCCCAAAACCACAAATCCTATCCTTGGCTGAAGAGGACATATCCTATAACAGGCTGTTACTTCTAATCCTGTCCTATCCTCTTCATCCTGTCGTCGGGCCTGGCCTAGCTAGTGAAGGGTTGCTGGATCAATCCAAGATCCAGCAAACTCGTGTCATATCATTTGATCATGAGTGATCACATTAGCAAGTTTGAACTAGAGTTTAGAGGAAAATTTCTGAGATAGCCATCATAACCATAGAGATAGCCATTAACTGGCTGGGTGGTGTAGTGGTTATAATACCCGCCTTCTTTTTTTTTTTTTTTACTGAAAGGGGCGGATTTTTCCCAAGGCACTTCAGCCGTAGCGGCTTTTTGCGCACCCCTGTGTGGGTTGCGGCATTATCACATAGCGAAAAGCCATTGGTGATTGGCGGGATTTGAACCCGGGACCTTGGCACCAAAGCCCCGCGCTCTACCCCTAGACCAGCGCGCTCCCCCCTAAAAAAAAATACCCGCCTTCAAAACTGAAGGTCGCCGGATCGAATTCCGCAAGGGTCGAATCTGGACTCAGTCGCCATTTGTCATTGGGCTACTAACTAATTATGCTGCCTAACAACAGGTTAGGTTAGTAACAAGACCGGGGTTTGGACCGTTCCCCATCAAAACGTTAAAAATGCCACTGGCGTAGAAATACACAAAATAAAAAAATAAAAATAACCTTTCCTGTAACTAATGGAGGACATTGACTCTCCCAATGGTCTCGTCGTGGAGTCAGATCAAAAGTAAAGATCAAGTAAGTATCAGATAAAACAGGTGAGTAGGAGTAAACACAGTCAACTGAAAAAAACTTACTTCTGGAAATATTTTTGTACTGCACATAAAATATGTATGTGATCAATACATTGTTGTGATTGGCATGTTTAGCCTCATTATATATTAAAAAGGTATAATTTCTGTTGTGGATGGATATTATTAATACCCACCTTTCTGAAATCGCGACCCATCCAGGTTGTTCGATCTTGTAGTCTTGTTAATGACTCCTTTGACATGATAATTAATAGCCCAACAGCCAATGACATCTAAGAGACCTACTATTTAACGTGGGATCAGAACGACAATTTCGTCTCTGAATTACTGGTCTAATAATTATGAGGCTGGTCTTTGTGGACGAACATAGTATTCAATAGTGCGGGCCCTAGAGACACGCACACACCAGGACCAGACACACCTCACCACACCACATAATAGGCCTACAGATCTGGTAATATCAGAATACACCAGATCATCCACTGACCATAATATCCATTGAGTATCACCCAAAAGGATAACCTGACAGCAGTAATTTAAACCTTTTTAGTAAAATAAATTTTCTACACATTTATATTTAGTACAAAATCTCGATGTTTGACTTTATTCCAAACTAGAGCTAAAAGTTTCAACAAATGCTTGACGTTTTCGGCCGTTCATTTACACATTGTGGGGAAAAGAAGAGCAAGTTTCTGAGTGTTTTAAGCGGTAAATGGCCGCTAATGTTGGTGTAGAGAATTGACAGAGAACTCACAGGCTGAAGATAATAGAGCTAAGTGACTTGGACACCATAACGAGAGACATAATTAGCAGCAGCGCTCAGGCGGCAGAGACCTCAACTACCCGACGTTCTGTACGTCATTTGGTGATGTACCGGTTCGTCAAACCGGCACACTTATTTTTTCAAATAACGAATATCTAAATGTTTTCACATTTATATATTCGTAAGGGTGTTCAAAAATACGTTTCTACACTATTAAAACTTATTACTCTTCGCTCATATATTTATAAGTGGTTTAGCTCCGCATATTACGTTTATCGTTTGTTTATTAATAGTTTATCCCACGAGTTCCTAAAGCACCAGTAAGCCATAAACTCATTTCATGTTATTTTCTACATATTTTTCATTCAAATTTGCAAATAATGCATAAATTGTATTGCGCCAGTTTAGCCATAGAGGTTGCGGCGACCAGCTGACATGTTGCTAGGCAACGTTTAAAATTGTTATTTGAAGCTGTTTTGTTAGCGAATTTCCCATAGGGAAGAAGCTATTACCGTAGGTCTCATGGTAAGACTTAAGCCCGGGACCGTGTTATTTTTTCTTCTTTAGGTGCCTAGAGACCAAAAACAATAGTCGTTAAAATTTTTATACATATATATATATGCATATATATATATATATATATATGTGTGTGTGTGTGTGTGTGTGTGTGTGTGTCTGTGAACACGATAGCTCTCGTAAAAATGGTCCGATCGAGACCAAATTCGGTAGAGACGTGTATTCCTACAAATGCTCGGACGAGTTCGTAAACCAGAAATATCGGTCAATGGGAACGGGTAGTTTGGGGGGTTTTGTACCCCAAAATGGAGTTTTTTGTGTTTTTTATATGTAATTTAAAACTTTTTTGAATTTAATCTTTCACCATTAAAATAAGCTTAAAAAACTACACGATTAAGTTTCTTAAAGTTTTTCTCTATCTCCAACGGTTACCGAGATATAAAAAAATCTAAACACAGTACGTTGTATTTTGAGGCTCCAATATTAATCTTATATGGAGGATAAGAAAAAATTAATATTTCAATTATTAACCAATATTTTTGGATAAAAATTTATATTTAGCTTTATGTGGTTGAGGTTCATCCATTTATGCTTAAAAATCATAGAGTATGTGTTTAACATGGCAGCAAACCTGCATACTTATTATATTATTATATTATTGATTTGGAAATTCGCTGAGTACGCAGGTCTGCTGCGTCGGGGGTATTTTGATTTGTTATGAGAGGTCATGTCAGTCAAATACAATCACTCAACCTGTTTATGTGTACTTACGCTTCATTTTGGTGATCTCGACGTGATAAAAAATGAAGCATAATAATCTATATTATTATAAAGAAGAGGTGGTTTCTGTATGTTTGTTTGTGGGTTTGTGTGTTTGTGGGTTTGTGTGTTTGTGGGTTTGTTGTGGCAAGTGAACGCAAAAAATACTGAACCAAACAGTTTGAAATTTTACACAAAGACAGATCTTAAACTCATGCAACACATAGGCATACTCATTTCCTTAAAATCCTCTCGGGCTACGCCCTGTGAACGTCCCAAGTTTCAATGTTTACATTTTTAGAGAATGAAAACATAAAATTACTTGAATGTCAACAGCTGTGAATACTAAAATTTGACAGTTCGAGAAGAAGGAGAAGAAGAAGAAAGAGCTGCCGTGATTGTCCTAGGTTTCAATGTTTACATTTTCTAATGACAACATCCGTTTGCACTATATTTTGACAGTTCGGGAAGAAGAAGAAATAAAGTTGATTTTTCAGATAAACTGCTGGATCGAAATTAGTGAATTATTTGAAATAGTGGAATGGTAGATTTTAAGTTTTTTCCGACGACTGTCTCTATTACATTAATCCTTATCCTCTCCCAATATTTGTCAGATGTTACTTTGAAATGTTGTAGACACTCGTGTTTTGTCATTTTGTAAACAATGAAGAATTAATTAACAATAACTGAAATGTATCAGTAGAGCCTACACCTATCAGCCTTTTTAACCCGTGCGAAGAACGGATACTTTGGCTAGCATGTCAATAAAAATAGGTAAAACACGTAAGATCATTCCTTGATGGGATTTACGTTGGAAATCTTTTAATTGTGCCTAAAATTCCCGTTTGGGGGTAGGTGAAATCCAGTGGTTAATACGAATTAAAAAGTCAGTTCTAAATACTTTGGATAATCTCACTTATCACTTCAAACAAGTAATTTGTTTGTTTTCAGCTTATTTTAGCTCGCAAGTCTAATATAATATTTTTTTAAGCGGAAGTAAAGCTCTCTATCTATCAAATCTCGACTATCACGGATTACTAGAAATAGTTATTACTTTATGAAACAGGATTCAAATCAATGTTTTACGTTATCTCGGGTGGGTTAGGCTGGCCCCTAAATAAGGCTGTGCATTAAAATAACTCTTTAACAAAATATTATTAATTTGGCTACACATCGCAATAAATGTTTGGAAAATATATAATACCAGTTTATAGAATAAACGTTTCTACA